>JAABKK020003028.1:0-28480 GCA_011634745.2 Catotricha subobsoleta
AAATATTTTGATTTTTATTTTGTTTTTTTTTGTTTGTGAAACTTGGAACAACCGCCAACAGCGCCTCAAGTGGAAAGTTTTTCGCATAGTTTGCGAGCGGTCTATAGATAATTTACTTCAAAACAACATCATTGTATGGTTAGATTTGCTATATCTATGTATACATATATCCCAAGCAAAAAAAAATCAAAACATATTACTTTAACGGACATGGATACTTATTTTAAGTATTTGTTACATAATCTCTATTAAAAACGTTTTTTTTTTTTTTTGGAAAATTAATTAGTAGCGATGTCGTTTATTTTCACTAGGGCGGCTACGTAGTTATATCCTCGTAAAATTACTTTAAGGTCATATTACCAAATAGAAACATTTATGAGTAAATAATAATAGCTACGTAGCGATTACCATTACAACTATTTATTAACCACCATAAAGTAGTATGGGTAGTAATTATAACGTAGAATAATGATTATAGAAAATTACCTTATGGTAATAATTACCTAAGCGTTACTATAAAGTAATATATTCTAATTAAGACATATTTAGCAGATAAATATAGCATCCGATGATAAATAAAAAAATATGAAATGATCTTAATTTAATTAAATGCTCCATAAAAAGTTCAAAATCAAAGTATATTTTCCCATTTCATAGTATTTGCAACATCCTAAAAATAGTTTAAAAGTTCTACGACAAGTAATTAAGAAAAAATGTAAATCTAATTAGTAAATCTAATTAAATTAATTTTTTCGCCGGTATTAATTTTTTAAAAAGTGTGTTATTATATTTCGATCCCATAGAAATTAAGCAATTCCAGATGCAATACTCGCGTTTATAAGTAAGTTGTTAGTAAATTTTGCAAATAAAAATGTACGTAATACTTACCCAGCCCTGAATATAAAAACATATATATAAATTTATAGTTGAATAAAATATGTAAAATAAAATGTTTGTAATCCTTTTTGAAAAGGACATAAGAGATATAACAAAGGTAAAAATACAAAAGAAATAAAAGAATATGTCGTCCATAAACATAACACAATTCAAGACTGAAGACAGAAGATGATCTTAAAAGGTTCAGTATTTTTTTTTTAGTGAATTTATTATCCATTTAATATTTAATGGAGATATAAATAGCTATAAGACTTGTAATCAGTTGTAACCGAGAATAACTACTTTCAATGAATACAGTTTTAAATTTTTTTTTTCACCTTTATATTTTTCGAGGATAGATTTCACTAATATAATTTAAAAAAAATTATATTAAGTTATTGCGGATTTACTTTAAAAGTATGTTGTACTAAGATCAGAACCACCTATAGCTTGCTTTAAGCAAGTCCAAGAATAACACTCAGTTATTTATTATTATTATTATTATTTTATTATAAGTGAAATGAAATAGTAAATTGCGAAAAATTACTTAAAAGTTTGGATATAAACACTCATTTATTATTAAAAGAGCACAAAAAAAAAGAAAAATGCGAAATCAATAACTATTTGATTTTTTTCAAAATAAAGTGATAACAAACAAATTTCATTTAGAATAAAAAAACTTACGTGGGGCAGCAATTAAATAAATTATGTCTTTCGAATTAATGTTTTGATATTTTGTACTTATTATAGTTTTTGATTTTTAATCACCCGCTCTAAGTTTGTTTTTAACTTGCTTAGCTTATGCCCTAAGCTGCACTGGTTAAAATCAGTAATTCCGCGTAATTGTTGGCATCATAAAAAAATATAAAACATTGAATTGAACAGTAACATAAGCTTTAAGATAGTGATTTTGTCAGAAGTTGTTTTAAAAGTTTTTTTTTTTTTTAAATGCGAAAGTCTTAAAACTATCTTATAACTATAATTAAGTAGTTTCCAAACAGACATTGCTAAAAATTGTACAGAAAATGTGCTGTTGTTTGTATTGTGTCATAGCTGCAGCTTCATAAAATTAATCAATATTAAAAATTCATTATAAAACTATATATGTAACCATTTACATAAATGCAATTCGATTTAACAGTTTCATATTTTATGTTAAGTACTCTTAACTTATTTTAGTGAACTTATAATTTTGAATAATAATAATAAGTCCCTCCTACCTTCCATCTTTTCCTCTAAACATTGAGCGACTGGAACATTCATATAAACTATAAGAACTAATAATAATTATTAAGAGAGCAGAAAAATAAAGATTTTTTTTTTGTTTTGTTTTGTTTATTTCATTATATCGGCTCTTTTAAATACCTTTATGACCATTTGTTTGTTATATTATTGACATCGCACCACTTTATATAATTTTACCGCATATATTTTATTGTTTATTATTGAGTCTACTATAAAGTAAATATTTATATATATATGTATAAAAATATATATTTATAATAATTTTAATGTAAATTGTGGAGTTGATTTAAAAGTTTTATGCATATCGACACTGAGTAAAATATTAATTATAGGCATATTTTATTTATATAATATTTTTAATGATAACGATTCTATCAAAATTCTAGGGATCTTAAAATTTGTTTTGGAATTAAAATATTTCGAAAATAATTTTTCTTTTATGAGTTGGTCATTTCTAAATAATTATTAACTGAAATATCTTACCTATTATTATTATTTTCTCTTCGTTCTACATTTTACACTATTTCGTAAACATGGTATAAAGCAATTTCAATCCTATAATTAATATTATAAATTGGTCAATGGTATATAAGTCAATAAGACGATAGATGAAGGATCTTTACTCTTCTCGTTTTTTATTTTCAATCATTTATGAAATTAATTGAATTTTCCTTAACTGTTAAAACTGACTTAAGAATTTAAAAATATTTATTTATCCTTTCTCTCTACAAGCTATTTTCAGTTCTTTCATTACTATTTTTTCTCTCTATGAGATTTTTGAACAATTTACTCTCTCGCATTTTCTACAATTTATATAACCGTTCCATTCAGGTTTCTATATTCATCGTCATTATATATATATGTATATATATTTATCTTCAATACCGCCACATTCTCATCAAACATCCAATTTTTCAGTTAGTTGTTTACAAACATTTCAATCGTATGGATGTTTCTTCACGTTGCATTATAAGCCAGAGATAAAAATATTCTTTTTTAGTGCAACTGAATGATCGCTAGAAAAAATTTTACAGAATTCAAATAAAAACGGAAAATATTTGCCCGTGTGGTGGATTCTTCATTGAATTTTTACTTCGGTATTTCATAAGATTTTTTTTTCTTTAGTGATATTTGAATTATTTTTATTTACTTTTTTTTTGCTACATTGCAATCAGTTACGTATACAAGAATTTACTGCCTGTTCAAAAATAGTAAATACATTTCTTTTTGTATCGAATAATAAAATATCAAATTGTGCAAAAGTGCAACAGAAACAAGCAAAATAATTGCATAAAAATTCTCTAACAAAGTGATTTATATTTTCCACAACCCAAAACTAAGTTTATCATTTTCATCATTTCAAATTTTTTTTTTTTTTTGAAAACAAAAAGTGCGACGATAAAATAGAATAATTTGTTCAAAATATGTTTGTTGTGATTTATTACAAAAACTAAAAGAAAATCGTTTGTTGTTTGAAAACCAAAAAAAAAAATAAAAGAAAGAAAAGAGAAATTATATAAAGAGCAAAACACCGAAACAGCAACCTAAGTATTTCATTATGCATTTTTATAATATTTCGGTGCAAAGAATTAAAATTTGAATTAATTTTTTGTAGCTCTTGTGTGTGATGTGCGTGAAAAATTTATTGGATAAATTATGAACACACAGTAAATAAAAAATAAAAAAAGGTATAAGGCGGCATCAGTGATCAACATCAAAGTGATCCCGTTTTGTTTTGAAATTAAAAATAGAAGAAAACAAAATAATATATTCGTCTACCTAATTGGTTATTACATAAATGTGAGATCTTAACATTTTAAACGAAATCTTTGATATTGATGTCGGTTAAAAAGTGCAATAATAACAGGCTAATAGGAGTAATTATTGATCGAATAAATCATTCAAATTAACAAATATTTCATTTTTTGTTTTTTTTTATTTTTTTTTTCATTTAAACAATTTGTTTTTAAGAAAAGGTCACCGCTACTTATATATTAAAAAACTAAAAGAAAAGAAAAAAACACAAGTCAGTAAAATCACTGAAATTAACATCAAGAGAATCTGTTTTCGTACAATCCTTAAATTCATTTTATACCAACTTAAATTTTCTATTACAATTCATTTAAATTTTCCTTCCCACAAAAAAATAAAAAAAAAAAAAAAAAACAGAAACAAAAAAACAATCTCTTTAAATATTCTATATTTGTATAAAATGAATATAAATATATTATGGTGAATTTCATTCTCGCTCTTTTTGTATTAAATTTACATATTATTTTTATACTTTGTTAACATTTTGATGGTTTTATATATTGGTTCACTTCTCACCGCCGCGCTTCAGGCATTTATTCGCGTTACGATGATAAATTAATATTATTTTATATTTATCTAAATGTTGTGAAGTGAAACATCTTTTACTGAAATTTGCATGCTAATTAGTTCCAAGCAAAATTATTATATTTGAATTAATAACATTTATTATGTATTTGATATAATATTATATAAATTTTATATAAAATCTAAAAATCAACATCTTTGGTATATACATATTACATATATTGCTGTGATTGTGATGTATAAGGTTTATACTTTGTTTGGAAAATATTTTATTGATGCGGTTACATAAATTTATTCAGTTTGAATAAAATGATATTAAATTTATTATTTATTTGTCATTTTCATTTGTTTTGTTTGTGTGATTTTTTTTTCTTTTTTTTTTGCTTTTATTATAAATTGGAATTAAACATTTTTCATACGACAGAAATTTTGAATTAGAATGTCGGGATAATGGCTATTAAACATACTGATTTGTGTGTGAACTTAATTTATCGAATAAAAAAATATTTCCTAGAACTTCTAAATCATAATGTTTTCAAAGAACATCCAATAACAATAAATTCTAACATTTTAATAAATTTTAGTCGAACATTCCTATATGCGATTAGAGTGCATATATTATACAAGTAAACATATAAAACATCTTGTTCAAAAGGTACGTTTACTTATACGCTTACTAACTCATAAGTCCAGAATAAGTGAGTTAGCAAAATTTGTGACACAAATATCTGCCGTACAAAATATTTTCCACGATAAACTAATATTATGCCTATTGGTTTTCCTTTTATAGTGGCAATAAGCTATAAATGAAATATGGCGCCTTAGTTTTTTTTTGTTTTTGTTTTTGTTTTACTACCAAAACTAAGGCTGAGGTAAATGTAATATTTTATTATGTTTAATATTCAGGCTTTTACACACTTATTAAAGATTTTACTGTTCTCTTGTGGGCTTATAATAAAACCGGATGCCATCAAATATGTAGATATAAATATTTATATGCTTCCATGACCACTATAAATATTATGTCATTGAGTTTCCTGCATTCTTATACCAATTTCAAAATTTAATTTTCACCAATATCAATGGTACCAGTTGTTCTTATGTAAGTACGTCGATTAAACTTATTCATAATAATTTAGCTACAATATTCAATTTAAAATTGATACCCACTCTGGTAATAAATTCATTGGCTCCTCGAGATTTTCGCCACAATAATAAGTTATAATAATAACTAAGAATAACAAATCATAATAGTTTTTGTGGGTTCGGTTTCAAAATAATATTTGTCCCCTAAACGAGAGAGGAAAAAAAAAGGTTTACGCCAAAATATTATTTGATTCTCGTACCGAAATTAACCAGCTGCTTCAAAAAGGAAACAAAATATAAAATGTAAAATATCATCAAATTTTTGTTATAAAAGCAACTGTTGTATTTTGCGGTGTGGTGACGATTCGACTCTCAATGGCAATTGTTGGAATATAATTATTGTTAACCAATTTAATATTTAATTGAAAATAAATATTTTTTTTTGTCATATTCAAAATTAATTAGTTTGAAGTCATAGGTGAATATGTCATAAGACAAAGACAGATGTTGAAAAGAAAAAATGTCAGTTATTTTTTTCATATCAAAAGTGTTTATATGGGGATCTATTTTTTTTGGAGCAAAGTAGATTTAATAAGAAAAAAAAAAGGAAGAATATTACATAATACATATTACAGTCAATAAAAAGATATTTTTAAATATTTTCATTGGAAACATATTTTTTTGATACAAAATATAATGTAAAATAAATGCAAATAAAGTTTTTTTTGTAGAGTAATTTAAGATGTACAAGATATATGGAGGGAATGTGAGTTTTCAAAAATAAGTGAAGGTCTCTCTTATCTACAGACTGAAGTTATGCCAATTCACATGATAGTTCTCGTCATTGATTCTCACAGTATAACATTATATAGATTTTTAAATGTTTAAAAATATGATTCTAATATGAAAAATTAAGTTTGAGTACAAATGATACATAATTTTGTACATAATTCACTCGCAAGTAGTTTATGTCAGTACTTTATTGTTTTTTTTCTTTCTTTTGATCATTTTCGAATCCTTGTGGGTACTTAAACGCAATAGTAAAATTGAATAGTAAAATTTTAAAATACCTTACATTTAATTCAATGATGCTATTTGACAAAAAAAAAAAGAGAAGAAAAGAAAAAAAATATATTTGTAACAATAATCTTCGTTAAGTAACTATTCGTTTTATATAAAAATGTTTTAAATAGCCTTGCACTTGATTGTGTATTACATTCTTCGTCTCATCACCCGTAGATCAAAAATTCTTACAATATTAATCATTTACTTAGTATACAATTGTTATTATTCAGATATCTATATAGTTATATATGGTATATAAAAAAAATAATAATAATTTCTAAGTTGCATTGGCATTTTTATACGTAAACACTTTATAAGTACCTACGTAAATATGGCTATTGTTAAATTTATAATTTATAATTATCTTGATGGTTTTGTAAAATATTATAATAACATTTACTTATTATTACTTCGCATCAATTTCATTTTCCTGTAATGAACATAATAATAATAATTTTAGAGAGTTGATTGACAGTCAGCCTTGTCAGAACTCAGAACCCTTAATAAATTTTGTTCTATTTAACAATTATTCTAGACTATGGCTGATATTGGTTATATGTACCAACATTATAACGAAATTCATTTTAATATATAATATTTCTTCTTGCATTCTTATATTAAATAAATCTTGATTGATTACCCAAACAATAATACTTCATACTTCATATATTAGTCATCAGCAGACGACGAACTATATTATACTTTATTTTTTGTTGTTTTCGATAATACACATAATATTTTATTTATTATTATCAGCTTTTTTTTGTCTGTTAGATGGGATACAGCATTGAGACATTAAAAAAAAAGAGAAGAATACTTATATTATGAATGAATTGCTTTGAGGATACTTATTTTTTGTTAGTCTACGGTGATTTATATGAGGTAACAGCTAAAAAGTTTACATTATTATTGTTTAAGGTAGCATAAAAAAGGACATGGTTGTAAAGATTCTTATCTTATTTTTAATCCCATTAGCGATTATATTGAAATAGACGGGCAAATAAAACTGAGTCTTTTTTCATTTTTTTTTCTTTGGTTCTTTATTTGTTTTAAAAGGAAGTAGATATATGTTTTTTTTGAACGGTTTTTACTCGATATAGTTTTCAGATTAAAAAGTAGACTTTTAGCAAATTCTATAAGTATATTTTTTTGAAATATGTATTAAATAAAAAATGAAATTGTTGGACATTGATTTAAGTCGAATAATCAATAATTAACTAGCTTTTCGCTAGATCCTGCGGATGGTCTTCTCGCTTTGCTCGAGTTGCAGAAAAAGCGAGCGAGCATTCCCTGCTATATCACATCTTCGGACATCCTATGCCATTATACCTTTACATAGAAATCCCTTATTATGACAATTCTTCAACATTCTCTGTCATCATAATATACAGACAACCCCAATCATAACTTCCTATAGAACATTCAATCAGATAAACATTATCTGTCATTATAATAGACATCCCCCCACATCACATACCAACATGCATTCACTTCGTTTAGGTATATCCTCAACCTCCCTACCATATAATCAAGCGTCATCTACATTAATAATCACATTCCCTTCCCTCATATGCATCCTCAAACAAAATACGTCACTATAAGAGTATCATCCTCACCTCAGACAAAATTCTTCACTAAGAGTAAAGACAGTTAAATTTCTGAAAAGTAAAAAAAACCTCACCAATATGATTTAAATCTCTCTGTTGTATATTGTAACAAAAGTAAAATTTAATTTTTTCAAGAACTGTAACATTAGATTTTCTGCAATCTGGTTCCTTAATTGGAATACATTGTTAGATATGTCCAGTCGATCTCTAACTAAATGCTTAGTATCACTTGAGTGGTAGATATTGAAAATTATACTTATACTTCAGCTTAATTATCTAATTTTTAGCAAATTATTGACTGCGTTTACACACAAAAAAAAAGACAAACATGTAAGAGAGGATTTATTAAAAGGATGGTCAATAACATAAATATATATTTTCTGTTGTCTGTACCTATAAATTTTAATGTTAATTTAATCTTTTGTCACAGTTTTCTATTTCTTAAACGATTGAGTGTTTGGAATGAAAATATTCTTTCTATTATCAAATTGAAATGATCTGTAAATCTCTGATTTAACCGTTTGAGGTGCAGCACAAATAAATAAACAAGAAGATTTCTTAAAATCACATTCGATTGGGCTGAATTATGCCAATGAGTGATTTTCATGAGAAAATAATAAATAATAATGGAAATATTACCGTCTGATTGATACATTAAGACATTTATGTTTCAGACGCATAGAGACCATTTTATTGCATTTTAATATTTAAATACAGATAGATTTATATGAAACCTCTAAAGCGGTTAACTTAAATGTTATCTAAAAATCGTTTATTGATATACATTAATATAATTTTAGTATAATTAATCAACTGGTATCGATAAGGCTGACAATTGTAGAAGTTAAAATTTTTATACATAATTTGCAATAACGCGAAATTAATAGTTATATAGTGTTACCGGTAAACATTTCTTTTGGCATCCGACACGCGACCGTCGCTGAGAACGTCGATTAGTCGAAACATGCCTCAGGATATGTCTGGTGTGTCGGTCGCACTAATTAATGTTCTCAACGACGGTCGCGTGTCGGAAACCAAAACAAATGTTTATCGGGGTTTATTTTAACTTAGTACGCTCACCGTCACCGGCTGCCATATCGATGCATTTGCAATATTTACATTTTTCTACCAAATTTTAAACTACAGTAAAGTCATTACTTAAATAAAAATGACGATAGAATATTGTTTTTCGATATATTTCGTATAGATTATGATTGAGAAAAATAATTCGTTTCAGATGTTATTCAATGCGATATTATTAATTATTTGTTGGTGTATATTATATTTTTTTAAAAATACGAATAGTAATTCGCCATCATCCGTCATCCGTCATCCGTCATCCGTCATTCCATCATTCATCATTCGATTTTTATTTAAGTAATGACCCGTATTTATGTCTTCTGTTTAGGGAATTTAATATTCCAGTGGATCTCAAAGGGTTAAATCACCCAAAAAAAAAAAACCAATTAAATTTAATGAAATATTTAATAATACATGTCTGATTTTCTTATTACATTTCACAGAACACAGATTATATATAGCCTGACTCCGTTAATGGTAGATAAAAAAGAATAAAATCATCTAAATTTTGTGAAATAACTAAACATAAATACACGCTTAAAGGTTGTGTAGCTTAAAAAATTGAAAATTTTAAATTAAAAAAAAACCCTCTACGTATATTTTACGTATTCATGATGAGTTGCTTCATTTAAATACCTTCAAAATTCCAATCTATTAAAATAAATTTAAAGGAATGGAAAATGCTATAAATGTTGCAACAGCTACAAAAGCCATAACCTTATCTCTTATAAAAAATGAAGTGATTAACAAAATGAACATTTAAAAAAGTGTAGAATAAAAAAAAAAACAAATAAATTTAAAATAATCAAAGAAAAATATAATAAATAAGAAGAAGAGAAGTGGTAACCATCATCATCATCATCATCATTCACATAAATTTGAATTCCTTGTCGTTCCATCATTAAGGACTTTGAATAACGTACAATGGATTTGTTTAAAAGAAAACATGAACAACAATATTTATTTCATTGGATAACATTTATTATTGGTTTTCTTTTCGTACGAAATGGTATTAATGGATTACAAGGTGTACCAACATGGATGTAAGTAATATTTTGTTTCTTAATACTCAAATAATTGCCTTCATAATTATTATTTTCAGTGTTTAGAGATTTCAATTAATTTTGCTTTTGTGAATATTAAACTTTCAATAAATTTAGATACGTTAAATTTGAAAATTTAAATCACATTTTATTAAAATCTAAATCGTAAATTAATCTAAAAGCGTGTTTTTTTTTTTAATTTTTACACTATTGCGAGTCATATACGCACAAAAAACTAATGGTCACCAAAAATTTGAAGTCAGCTATGATAAATAATTGTATATATATAAATTTAAAAACTCTGCAGCAGCTATTTATACTTTTCAAACAGATTAAATATAGTTGAACTCAAATCTAGCTGTGACAACTATTTTTTGGGTATGAAGATATGAATATAATAGATTATGGCTGCTTACAGCAAGTGTATTGTATAATAAAAATTATATTTCAACCATTTATGAATCTGTCTGATGAAATTAGATTTATTT
Organism: Catotricha subobsoleta; assembly: GCA_011634745.2. NCBI lineage: Eukaryota > Metazoa > Arthropoda > Insecta > Diptera > Cecidomyiidae > Catotricha > Catotricha subobsoleta. Next base: position 10,828 of record JAABKK020003028.1, read on the forward strand.
TTAGATCACTTTTAATTACAAGGTTAAAAGTTTGTTTACACCGATATTTTAATCTGAAACTGGTGAAGCTCTTAAAAAATTAGGCATTAACAGAAGATTATTTACAACCGGCATAATATTGAAATGCTTATTGCTGAACAGATAATTATTTGATAAAATAATTTGTAGGAAACACACAGCTAACATAATATATGTATGATATTAAACATAATAAGACATTCAGAAATGTTGTTAGATTTTAAATAGAACAACAAAAATATGACTAGCTTTTCATTGTAATAATTGTGTGTCTCTGCTGACTGTCATTTGTATATATGCTGAAACTCTATCAAGAATTATAATAAAATTTGTTTTATTTTCTGATTAAAATTGAGCTAAATAAAGTATAATTTACGCCAACGTCAATTATTCTTGTATCATTAAATAAAAGCAATGTTAGACAAAAAAAAATAAAAAATAAAATAAACACTTATGATGTAACAAATGAGATTTTTAAATAATAAATTTACTCCTATTTTATTTAACATTTTTTACCTTTTAGTAAGTAAATGTAAAATTTATTAAAGTTTTGTTAAAAAAAAAAAAAAATTATTTAAGCAATTAAGTCTTATCTAAATTAACCACATATTACCACTATAACAATATATTACAGTAAGTTATGTTTAAGTTGTCTACTAAGTAAATAGCCAATTTTTTTTTAACTTCTACGTTTAAACAATAAATTTGGAATAAATGTAGATGAAATATCATGAAAGTCGACGGTACCGACCATGGTTTAGTTAAGCTATCCGACGGTCAATTTGAACAGAATTTACTGTATTATAAAATGTTTATACATTGTACGATGAGCAACTCGTATGAGTGTCTGCCATATGCAATATGCATATAATAAATATAATAATGCAGTGGATGAATGTGAATGGATGTTGGTCAACGAGCAACAAAACAAATGCAATGTAGAAAAAACCGGTAAATTTATGGTATTTTCAAATCGTGAAAAATAAAGTAATCTTAATTTCTTATTTTTAATTTTATATTATAAATACATTTTGATATTATGATTCAACGTAAAGTTAATAATAATTATAGTATTATTATGGACTGGATTGATTATCAGGATCGAATTAAAAAAAATTAATAAACAAATAACATATTATTTTCCGTATAGTAAGGACTTCCATGATCTATATTTGTATTGTTCATTTTCATTTTCATTTTCAATCGTTGATTTATGTTGGCTATATCTACTGAAAATTTGATAACGCTTCCTGTCTTTACAAAATTATACTTTGGAAACTCAACTTGGGCACTGGTATATACAGTAGAGGCCTGCACTATGCATTATACTCCATAAATTATACCATTTTTTTTTTACATTTATATTATATCCCTATTAACAACACTTTATATTTCGTTAACTAGCCACTGTTTTCAACCTTTGAAGATCTTTGAAGATACCATTCGGTATCGCTATAGTTAACGATAAAAATAATTTCTTTTCGAATGGTTATATAATAGGGAAGATATACTTAAATATACCTCACAAAGTCTAGAAAATCACATATTTTTATATCATTTTTGTAATATACCATATAACGTATATTTCACATAAATTTATACTTTGTGAAGTATACATTGTGTTTCGAGTTTGAACATCCAACAAATTTATTACAGTAGCATCTACAATCTACATATGGTTAGATCCTTATTAATTAATTTCATTACTACGACAAATAGTTTTGTATTCCAGATTTCCAACTAAAATTAATTCGTACTTATTTAATTAAGACAAGAATCAACAACAAATTCAATAATAAGCATGCAATCTGCAATTATACTGAACTTAAAATGAGTTTATTGAAAGCACTTTTGTATTTTTTGACTCTCCTTAAACGTTTAGTTTTAAATGAATATTTAAAACGAATGCGACACTGGTTATTTTTTTTTTTTTTTGATAATTCTTTTTATTACTTTATAATTATAAGTTACTGTAGGCCTTTTCTGAATACCATAAAAAAAAAACCTTAAAAGTATTTCTCCATTTTACCGTATTTTTAAGATAACAATTTTTTTTTAAAGTCAAATATAAAAAATACTAAAAACGACAAAGATTTATTTACCTATATAATAATTAAGCATTTTGATTAAAAACTCTTAAAAAAGTTAATTATCTCCGTTTCGTTATAAATAACATATTATAGCACTGTGTAGGAATTACAAATGTTTAATTAATTGACAAATTTGATTAGAGAAACTAATGTTCTCATTTATATATTTGTAGTTATTTTAAAATAATTTTAGAAGATAAAATACATAATCGATTAAAAGTAATTGTCACAAAACTTCTTTCTTATATTATTATTTAAAACGTTTATTGCTTAAAATTGGCAAAATCAATTGTTTCATCGAATTTTAATTGCTATTCATTTTTCAGACATTTCATTATGATAAATAAAATAATATTATTTTATAATTAATTGATTCCAAATTGTATACTACTACAATCATAATATATACTATAGCATTTCTTACGTTTCTAAACTGATGATGTTTAATCTCTTTTTGCATTCTCTATATGGAAAATCTACTATAGATTTTATTATTATAAGGTCTATACATTTTCATTTCAATAGTTTCTTTCAAAATGTTTCGTTGACTAATCTAAAATCATCAAAAAAAAAAATCTGTAACCTATACGCCGAGAACGCAATTCGCATATGTTTTTCTATTTCAATACTTCCTCAAAAGTAAGAAATGTAATTAATATTTATTGCTATTTAATTAACTCACATAAATTATTTTGATACCAACTGATTAAAAAATTACGAAATGAGACATAATGGCAGTAGTTTTAAACAAAGTGTGCTGCATAAATTCACAATCGCACAGTCACAAAGTAAGAATATAAATGGAATAAAAATGAATACAAAGCTAATATAAATTAGTGAATTTATAACAGCCTTACATTAATTCACTGATGAATATTTTAGCATTTATTCTTCTCCTGTATTAAATAAGTGCGGTGGAGAATATAAATTTAGATGAAGAAATTAATAGCATTCGCATCTTTGACGATTTAATAAGAGAAAAATTGAATGTATTTTATATATTTATTAGTATTTCATTTTTGACAAAATCATATTTAAAGAATTTAAAAGAAAAGTCAAAGGAATTTTTTTGAAAATATAGTTGTGTGATTTTTTTTTTTTAAATGAAGAATGCGAAAGTGTTTTAAGTTATAATTTCCTCTACAGCAGAAAATAGGACGAATATGTGAATAATATAAATAACATTTTTAATAGAAAACACGTACAGCAATGCAATTTTTTTTTTTTTTAGTAGACAAACAACGTGACGGACCTGCCGATACAATTTTATTTGATTCAATTTCTCACCAGTTTGAAAAAAAGAAACAAAAGCTTTTATAAGTTCCGGTATAATTTATGTACAATTTTTATGTTATCGTCAATTTAAAATAATACATAAAAGTTGCAAATACAAATAATATATATGTAAAATATATTCCATCCAACTTAGCCTTAAAATAAATACGACAATATTTTCTATGTACATTATATTTATTTTTGTATTTACGAAATAAATGTCCATACAAAATGATATGTTAGTGGACGTAACAGAATACTCTAGATACTTAAGTAGCTAACTACCTACTTTAGTTTATATAATAAAAAACCATTTATGACATGTAATTTTTCTGTCAGACATTATGAATAAGAATTTATTATTAGGTAGTTACTTATAATCATAAAACTAAAATAGTTTTGATATATTCTATTGTGTATTCAGCGAATGTTGACTATACTGCATACAAAGTACTGATGAAAATATGAAGGTAAATTTAATAGTAATATAAAAAGTAATGACAATTTTTTTTAAATAAAAAACATTAATTCTACGAAATCAGAAAAACTGGTAGAATATTTTTGTAAAAGAAGAAAAATGAAAGAAAAAAGAATTTTGTAAAGTCTGTATTTTTTTAATCTTTTTATCCAATTATATCAGTTATATATTCAGATGCCATAAGCGAGAGAACGTTTTCTTTTGGTTCAAATATGTGAGTAAATAGATAATAATATATGTGATCATATACTTCGAGCAATTACAGAAAGATTAGAGGTTGTATTTTCGGACCATTCATCCATTAAAGTCCATCATTAACTTCCTGATGAGCTATATTAATTTAAATTTTGACCTTTGGCCCAATGAAATGATTAAAGTAAAGAATTAATTAGCCAGAAACTGAATCTAAAGAATAAATATTTATTTATTTTTAACTTTCCTTATATTTATTTTATTTTATATTTCCGTATATTTAATCTTAATTCAATTAAATTCATGGTGAAATTTATATATCCCATTTTATATTACTTGGAATTCATATTTAAAATTGTGAATGTAATAAAAATTATTATTATAGAATTTTCACACTAAAATTCAATTTAAGAGTATCGTAAATAAGTTAATAATCGTAAATAAGTTGATTGCAAATATTTCTTATACGTATTCAAATTTGGCTCAAACACCAAATACAATATCGCTGATATTCATAGAAATCTCTTATTTTTACAGATATGTCTATTTAATAATTCTAAAACCCTGTGCGCTTATTCGATTTTATTTAAATAATTTCTTAAATCGAATTAATAATTATTAAATACAGTATAAACTATTGCGTCACGATTACAATACGCTAAGACGCCTGTTTTTATTCATTTATTTAGGATTTGATAGTTTTTGATAATTCTTTAAACTGTATAAAAATAAAAACTGAAACCTGTTGAATAGTAATAAAAAATCACCAAATAGTAATAACATAAAAAAATCATACTTTTCGTACTTTTCATAACTATATTATCAAAATTCTTAATGGAAATTAAATAATAAAAAGAAGTGTAATCAACGCACACAAAATACTCATAAATTTTAAAAAAAATCATAAAATAAATCATTCGATTTTTAAAATGTGTAATAAATGTAATTAACATTTAAATAAAAATAATAATATTAATAAAAGATGAGAAAAAGTTTCATTCAAAGAAAAATACAATTCACGTAATCACGTACCATCTAAAAGTGCACAATTTTATTGCACTGCAAATTGGTTTGTATAAAAGCAAGTAAAAAAAAAAAAGAAGAAAGAAATGAAAATAAAAGAAGAACGTCTCACAGTCACAGGCATTATTAACAACAATAAACGACCGACCAAATCGACCAGATCTCTCATGTATACCTGGACCAACTTCTTCGCTTACCTCGTATGTTTTATTATAAAATTATTCTTGGTGCTCTGTTCTGTCAAATCGAACCATAAATATCTACCTACCTTTACCTCTGTAGCAATATTCACATAATGACCTTTAAAAAATGCTGCTGCCTTTAATAATACAAGAAACGAATGAAAAAAAAGGAAAAAAAAATTCTTTGATGTTTCCCTTTTCTCGAATTATTATATTATTGTACGCAGTACAATTTTAAAAATTCAATATTATTAAAACATATGCTTCTACTTTTACAATCTTACCAAACGCATATACACAAACGCGACACATATATATAAAATATATCGAAAATATTTTATTTGTATGAGAGGCAGGCGGCGGTCGTTTAGAAGTATATTATAAAGTTGCATCTTGTGCTCAGCTCAGCATGAATATACCGCTTACATTTATTTCTTAATACGTATTATATACTTAAAGAACTTACCTACCTGCCGTTTGGTCTTTCACGCTCATATTGTAATTATAACGTATTATCGCTCCGATGGCTAATAATAATTCTCTACAAACGTTATAGAGACACGTATTGGTACTTATATCTTACGAAAGGTACTAAAATGAATCACAACGATTATCATTTAATTAAAACTTAAAAGATCGTGTTCATTATTAGCACCATTTTTTTCATTTATAAATTTTAATTAGGATTAAATACCTACTCTTTATTGTCTTTGTAGTTTTTATCTTCAAATATTATTTCATTTTGTACTTAAAAAAAAGACTGTTTAATTGTTAATGAGGTCTATTGATCTTCTTAACACCAACTTCTATTGGATATACTCGATATATAATATAATTATAATTTAATTTAGAATTGCAAATCGCTGTTAAACATTCCTAATTTGAAGCACAGGTTTTAGATTTACTGACTACACAGGCAGATAAGATTGTAGAGTTTATAAATACCCAATTTCATGAAAATTTCAAGATAAATTAATCTAATTCTATTCTAACTATGACAGGATAATAGAATGAAAATTAACCAAAAATGAAATGAAATGCTGAGCGTGATCTTATTTGTATTTATCAGAAATATTTATGAAAGTATTAATAATCAAATTTCTATATTAAATAATTTATGTGCGATCACATCGTTGGTAGTGCAAAATAATGATATCCTAAAATAAATAAAGATATAGTTTCCAGATAATGGACTTACAGTTTTCTCAGAGAAAGACAGCATGTCGGCCAGAAATTTTATATAAATAAATTCGCCATTAAATTATTAAATTACATAAACGTCCATTCATTAATTGTTTTTAAAAATAAACTATTTCAAATTTTGGTTTCGTTGAACCAACAAGGTTTTAAATTGAAAAAAAAAAAAAAAAACGATAATCATTCTAAAATAATAGTAAATGAATTATAAAGTAAAAAAAAGAAACAACTCACTCAAAATGTTTTGACTTATTTCCAACTATACAACAACCTCTTAATATTGAAACGCATATTGCTGATATTGTAAATATCAGAATTTTCCTACGTGCATTACAAAAATTATTCGTGCACATAGCATTCACGTAAAATACTGATCATCACAAACTTCACAAATGAGACTAAACCAAAAAAATTCCGTGTATAGAACTTATAACAGACAAGAAAAGTGTTGATCATTAATTATTGCATGAAGCGATCATTTAATTTGAAAGAATAAATAATACAATAAGACATGATGAGCTCTCAACTTCTTCACATACGATTTCGATGAACCTCTGACTGATTTTCAGATTATAAACTATATTATTATTTATTATTATCTTCTTTCATTTCAGTTTAAATCGGTATTATTGCTGTTGGTAGTACATTAAAATAAAGATTCAAAATAAGATTATAATCTTCACATATCATGTAATCTTAAAGTGTTAATTAAGATATAATTAAAGACATTCAAATCGAGTTTTTTTATTTTTATTTTTTTTATTTATAAATCACTCATTTCTTGACTTGAATTTATATGGCGTACTGTTGTAAATTAAGAGTATGAAATTTATATTTGATATTATTGTTAGTATTTCATCTCTGGTGGATTTAGATATGGCTTAAGTAATAAAAGTCTTTATTTTTATATGCTATGTAATATATAAATACAATTAATGTATTTTTATATATAAATTAAGTAATAGCTATGTACGTTTTTATATTTAAATTTTAAAAAAAAACTACTTGAGAATCGTGACTAGATTTGATTAATATATTTTCGATTTGTACCACACTTTCTCAGAATAAATTAATTGCAAATAGCCTTCTCTGAACTGTTTGTTCTCAAATAAATCCATAGAAAGAACATTACTTTGTGTTAATGATCTTATTTAAATAAAATAAAAACCAAAACAAAAAATTGAAAATCAACACAAAATGACTAACAATATAATATCAAAGTCACTAACTATAATAATTTAATTTATTAACGTTTTATCGTAAATTAAATGGAATCCTTTTCATCGTAAATCTAATTAAACAAATTAGTTAGTACCTTTCAATCCTTACCCATTGTGTATTTGTACGACCCCAACTTGGCCGAAAATCCGCAAATAATTAATTTTTAAATTATAAATGAAAAATAAGTTTTAAATAAAAATGAAAATGAATGAAATGCTTTTTCTCAAATGCTGTATACTTATTGCATATACTTATAATGATATGATGATCCCTTCTAAGACTTTTGAAAGAAAAGTTCACGAAATCAAAAAAATACTTAATGATGGAGAGTGGGCTATCAAGTATTTTACATTACAGAGTATTATGGTGAATATATTGTATCCTACTTGAATAGACAGCGAAATATATAATATATTTTTTATCTAGTTATTGTAAATTGTTTATTTTATTATTTAGTCTGTGTTCAGTTCAGTTAAGATCTTGTCGTAGTTTTAATAATAAAAGAAGATAACAAAAAAAAAATGTTTAATTTTTTAATTGGCAATTAGTAACATTTGTTGCTTCTTTCTTATTTAATATCTGTACATATTTATTTATTGCATGAAATAATTCTTATTATGAATATAATGATGCGCTTTTAAGATTGATTTGTATTTTTCTTTAAGCATTATTTACGGATAAACATTTTGTTTGGATTTATGCTTAATATAAATTATGGTGTTTTCTTTTTATTTCATATCTATAAGTAATAAGTGTATATATGTGCTATGGGAAAGTAAACATTGAAAACCTACTTTAATTTTGATTATAATTTGTGAATAAATGAAATTTTGAAATGTGCACTGCAGACTAGTTTTGCACGAATTTTCCAAGTTTTTAAATGATTTTAATAATTTGTAAATCTATGCAGACCATATAATTTATTGTTTGATAATCACTTCGCATGTCTGTTTTGTCAAAGAAGAGTAAAAAAAAAAAAATATTTAGAGTGTAAGCACGCATTGCATATAAGCCCATCTTACATATCATTAGACTAACATTAAAATATGCTCTTATTACTTGACAACAATTCAAATTGAATTTATATATAATTCTGTGCTCTATTAAGTGTTGGTATATTACTTATACGACATTCATATAAATGGTCTTAAATAATGAGAAATAAGCTAAATTAATAAATTGTTTTCTTGTTGTTGTAATTTATCTTAGAACATTTACGTTTCATCTGTTCCGTTAATCGTTTATTTTTACATTACCAACTATATATACAAATATGGAATATATAAACGCAAAATGAAAAACAATGTATATGAATAATGTTTTTCATGTTCATCAGAGAAGACCACTACTAAATGAAGAAAAGAAGAACGAAAAAAAAGAAGAAGAAGAAAAAAATACGTTACGATAACGCGATATTGGTATAAGGTCTCAGATACAAAATGAAAGAAAAGTATGTTAAGAATTGCCATGAACAAATTGATTAGTGATGGCTAATAAATATGTCTCTTCTGGTCCTCTTATATATACTGTATTTGTGTATTACCTTACATGTTGTATAAGTGCGTTAATAAATTTTCTGTTTATGACACGGCACGATATACATTTTTCGTTTATATTTTATTAACGCATATTAGTTACATACTTAGCGTCTGTTAGCTCTTATTGGTTATTTACAAGTTACATATATATAGAAGTAAAATCGTATATAAATATATTATATGTATGTTTTTATTCTTTTTTTGTAAATTATATTCCATTTGTAAGTCATTTAAGAGAAATGTAATTATTGGTTAGGTAGACCTTAAAAACACTCTCATTTTATCTCTTTCAACATCTTATGGTTTATTTTATTTCATTTTTATTTTATATTTTATTATTACTATTTTTTATTTTGTTTGAATCTGTAAATTTATAATTTAATTTTAAATATAATCAAAAACCGAAAAACCAGTTTCTTGATAATTAGTAGGTACTTAAGTACAAAATTTTAATATTTAATTTTTCTTAATTCGTTGAATTTAATCGTTTATTATTTTAAAATTAATTAAATGCATTTTTTATTCATAAAAAGATTATGAATTTCAAATTATATTTTAATTTAATCTTCTTTTATAATCTAACAAAAAAGTTGTACGTATTTTCTGTATTCAACTAATAGGCTAAAGGTTGGAGGTTCAATCCATCTTGAGGTTTCACAAGTTTGACAAAAAAAAAAAATATAGTGATAGTAATGAACTATGGTTTTAAAGTAAATGCTCTTAAAATTGATTTAATTGCATCTATTTGTGATGTTAATATAAAAATATTTTTTTTTTTAAGTCATGCCGAGCTGATAGGTTCCATTAAATGGCAAGAACTTTAAAATATTAATATTCAGTAAATGATTGCGGTCGGTATATTTTTCAATATTTAATTTAATAAAAATAATATTCGTTAAGTACCTACCGTCATTCTCTTAAAAATACAATAATAAATACTTCTCACATAATTAGGACTCTAAAATTATTCTTATTATTTAAATCAAAGAATCAAAAAATTGAGCAATAAATCAAATTATATTTTAAACAAAAAATATATCATTTGTTTCAATGACGCAATGATTCGTTATCATTTATCACCACAAAATCTTAATTTGTATTTAATAATTATGATTTAATTCTTAAAGAAATTGCTATATTTTAATATAATGTTAGTATATGTAGTTGAATAATAACAAACGGTTATATTTTAATGTGTATGATTAATTTTTAATAAATCTATCATCATATTGTAAATATAATCAAAATAACTAGATTAAAGTGTTACTAATTAGGCAAATTATGTTTGTGAATGATTTAATTTTCTTAAAACACAAATAAAACAGTTGAATCAACAATCTTTGGAATTTGTTGTTCATTTTTTATTGAAATTTTCATTATGAAAAAAAAACACAATCTGTTAAAACGACCTCAAAAACACGCAAATTTTAATAAAACAATTATTTGTGTCATATATAGAGCGCAAAAATTTAAACTAAATTTAAATGTCACTATTTTTTTACTTAATTATTTATGTTTTTATTGAATTTCATAAATAAACAACTTATAATATAAATAAAGTATATTTTAATAAAAGAGAAAATTAAATGGAATGCATATCTGAAATATAGAATTTAAGTTTTACAAATAAAATGATTGTGGCGTAGTAAACGATCTATATCCATAATAATTTCCTGATAGCAACGGTCTGGTTGATTGCGATTTATATGCATAAATAGTAACATTGAAATAAATATCCCCACCTGGTTGAGAAAATAAATAGATTTCAGTCCAGTTTTGTCCAACACCACCTCCAATTAAACGGGCATATCCACCACTACCGTCAGTGCATTTATCAATAGCTTGTATACAAGAAATATTACGTAAATTTATAAGTCCCTATTTAAATAAACAGAAATTAACAAAACAAAATTTATATTAAAGCATAATTAAAATGATTTCATGAATTTTATCAACTTACATATGGCGGAAATGAAAATGTTGTATTTATGGCTGCAACAGTACGCGATGAGCTTGAGAAATAATTTACAAATGAACTGTACCATCTTCGGTTGGTTGTATTTTTGTTAATTAGATTGATTACTCCAGAATAGATAATTTCTGAACTATTGTCTTGGTAACATGTTCCAAAAATTAAATCATGACTTTGACTATTTGAAGTCCAAACAAATACACTGAGACAAAATAATGCTGTAATAAACTTCATAGTTTCAATTTCAAATTTTTTAACCAAAATTAAAAGGCAATAAAATAAAATAAACTTATTAAATCGGTTTTCGGAAACTTTTATTTGGCAATGTTGTTCCACGTTAGGTAGTTAAACACGATTTAAAAAAATAAGATGATTGCTATTTTTTATATAATAAACATAATTTCAGTCAACTAGATTCTATTTTAATTTTAGCAAGTGAATTGAGTTTCTATTTGTATTTCATGTTTTCAAAATTCTGTTAGGTTCGGATTTAAATGTTATTTTATAATGATTATGTTTTTTCTGTTCAGCAATACAATTTGATATGCTTAAAAGTAACTTAACGATTAGCTCTAACGATTAGTTAAACAATTTATTTGCAAATTTAATTCAAAATAGTTAAATAAAATAAAAAAAAAATAGATAATTGTCAACATTTAATTTATCTAATTGATCAAAGTTAGTATGGCCTTTGTGCTACTGGATATGATGGAGGATACCATGGTGCCACAGGTTGTGGTGGATATACCGGTTGTGGTGGATATGCAGGTTGTTGTGGATACACAATATGTGGTTGTATTTTATCCGTGTAAACCGTAATTGCAAAATTAATGTTACAGCCACTTTGTGACTTTAATAGAATTTCCACATATGTTTGATTAAGTCCGCCCCTTATAATTTTCGCATAACCTCCTTCACCATTATTAATTTGATCTCTAATTATTATACAAGTTATATTTCGATTATTGAATGAACCCGCCTTGACGAAATAAGTAAACGTTAATTAATAATCAACTAAAATTTACAGCACGAACTTGTACTAATAGTTATATAAAGAAACAAAAAATATTGAATTAATGTATCTTACATTTGGAAATTTGAATGTATATTCAACTTTGGACCAATATCTAAATAATCCTCCAACATTCTTATGTACAATTTGTGTTTGTAATGGTTGGATTCTGTATGAAGGACACGTTCCCACTATGAGATCATGTTTTTGAGCACAACAATTTTGTATTAACGCTTCAATTAAAATTAATGTGAAGCTTACTGTGAACAAAAGTTTCATTTTAATTGTTTTATTTTATTTTTACGTTAAACACTTCTTTATATGAGTCTTAGAAGATGACTACTTTTGAGATAAATTTCATTCTAATTAACTGTTTATTCATATCTTATCATTTAGAAATTTTATCTCAATTTTTTTTTTTGCATTCATCAGAGACGGAAACGTACCTACCACATATAATATATATATCCATTTTAATTCTAAATTAATGAGCAAAAATGTAAATTAATTTAAAATTCAATTTTATTTAGTAGGTACTTAAATAATAATAAAATATCACTAAAGATTTATCTAATACTATTTATTTAATTTACACAAGAAGTTTGGACAACGAGAAGCAATTATAATTTAGGACAATATGATAAATGAAGTAGAAAATTCAAATGCCATAAAAATAACTGAAACATCGTGAAGCATATTAAAAATACTTATGCCTCTAAAAATTTACTGTTAATACAGTTGGTGAAATCTAAGCCATCTATAGTCTGTGATATTCATCTAAATGTTATCATTTTATATTTTCTATTATTATTATGTATGAAAAATATTTCCTTATTTTTGTTTCATCAGAAATTTAAGTCACATTATTAATATCTGAATTTCATAAAAGAATTGAATATCCATCAATTATTTTAATGTATGTTTAAGTGGAACTTTATGCGATGTTAAACTTTTCATACACATAATAATTAGGTCCGACAAGGATATGGTCATTCAATCGTTTCAATATTTAATTTTCCATCTAAATTTGAATTTAACTAAAAACACGCATACAATTAATTTTGTTAATTTCAGAAGAATTATTATTCTATTATATGCGGAAAATTGTCTCGGATTTTCGGTTTCAGGGTAAATTCTTGTTCCTAGCTATATTTTGAGTATCTTGAGGTATCTTTAATTACTAAAAACAATTGTTTTTTCGGGTTAATGAAATCTGTGTTTCGCAGTTGAACTCCTAAGATGAACTGTTTCAATTCGCTCAGTTGTTCTTAATAGTTTTCGAAGATTTAAAATAGATATGCATTTTTCCATACAAATTTTCATGATTTCATACAAGACATTAAAGCCTTTGAGCAATCTCCAAACGATTTCAAATAGCCGGACCAAGATCTAAAGGAACAAAAATTTGCCCTAAGACCCACAAAACAGAAAAAAAGGTTTCGTTAGTAATCAACAACAGATTATAGAATCACAAATAAATTAGTATTTAATTCAAACATCTTTCATTGAATTTTTTTATTATAAATAATATTCAAAATGTTTCTAGAATGTAATATTGAAAGTTTGTACCTGAAATTGTTTGTCATCAGATCACCTGATTTGTTTAAAAAATATTTAAAAAAGTTTCAGACGTTATTTCGTTATTTTCTTTTATCTAAAATATGAAATAGATTTATTTTGAATTTTGTTGGAAATTTTTACTGATGAACGTATGAATCAGAAGGTGCAAATAAGTTTCTAATACAAAATAATTTTCTATTTATTTGCTTGTTTAATCATTTAATGAAATGTATAGAAGTTGTTAGGATTATAGTCCTAAAAGTCATTTCTAATATGTCGAACTGTCGACTGCACAGTTTAATTACGGTGATTGTTTCCATAAGCAATAGTGCAATATATTCAAATATAGAACCAACAAATCATCTCAATATTTTATAAAGAATGGCGGATATATAAGTTGGTATATGTGTGGCATGATTTACTTGCTTCTTAAGATTATAGCTATCTTAAGTAATTAAAATTTTGAAATATCAAATATCTTTATTAAAAAAGCTCTAACATTTATTTCTTTTTAATGAAAATTTCTTCTCAAGTGGCAAAGATTGTTTTTTTTTTTTTATAATGATCGTTATAAAAATACGAATAATTTTTTATTATCGATCTGGCGAAAACGCTTGAAAAATTTTTTCGGAACAAAACTTACAAATAAAAATAAGTAATTTTTTAAAAATATTATTTATCAAATTAATGCCATTTAATACAGTTTAATACAGTTTGAATTGATTTGATTATTTGAACATTAGAAAAATGCATATCCACACACACAGTGACAAATATTTTTAGATAAAAAGAGTCGGACTGATTCATAATAATATTTTATACGAAAAAACGTATCTTTTAAATTTGTATTAAAACACTTTTTATTTTTTTATGGATTTTACCAATCTAAGATAATAATATCTAATTTCTATGAACAATAACAATGCAAATATTGATAAGATATAATAAGTGACAAATTACGTACATGGGTAATTTCATGCAACAATATAAATTGAAACTCTATTGTTCGAAATTTTATATCAGTTGACTTTGACTGTTGAACGAAAAAAGATTTATTAATTTAATTATATCAGCGCGATCAACCGAAAGAAAATGTATAAGATGAAGGCAGTTTTTGCACTTGTGACCTTAGTCGCATTTTGTTTAGTATTATCCCAAGCATCAAATCAATCATGGGGCAATATAAATGGTCGAGAATTACACTCAGAACAGATAAATGTTGCTGCCTCTAATTCAGTGCAAAGAAGATATGTTAGATATCCACGGGTATGTTAATAATAAAAAAGTTCTCATAAAGTTTGTTTTATTACACATTTCTTTTTATTCTTCAACTATTTTTTAAATTATATATTGTTTTATAGTTTGGCGCCAATAATAATCAAACCATTAGGGGCATCTCCTATATTGATTCCCAATTTCGAAATGGAAGTTTTGCCCAAATTACAAATGGTGGACTTAATAGAAATAATGTTACACTACGAGCGACATCCGTTCGTGGCGGTGGAATTAACGCAACAGTTAGAATTTTTGGTTAAAATCACAAGTTTTTTTTGGTAAATTTACAAATATTTAACGACAATAATTAGTTACTAATTTCAATAGTTCCGTTAAATACGAAAAAATGTAAATAAATAAATTTATCAATTATAATAAATTTTTGTTATATTTTAATTAAATGTAATAACAAAAAAATAGAAAAAAAAAATCTAAATATGACACACGATTATTATTGAAGACAAAAAATATCAAAGTTAAAAAAATGCTGAAACCGATTACCTATCAAATAGCGATTCTAATACCTAAATTACTTAATCTGCTTATATAAATCGAATATGATAGATATTATCTGTTGTTATCCAGTTATTGCGCCACAAAGGCACGAAATCATTTATTTAATATAAATAATTAGGAAAACAATAATCATTGTTGCTTAGCCAAGTTTTTATAATCAGATGTATAATATTTACATGTTATACATATTTATATTAATATACAATGTATAATACTTGTAATTTTGTTACTACCACCTACAGAGGCGCTAGTAAATATTAATTCACCTTTATTTCAAAAAAAAATATTTATACAACATTTGTGAGAACAAATTGTAACCAGATCCGTGAAATGGCAAGGCGAGACAAGGTCTCAGACCTCGCCCAGTAAAAAAAAAAACAGAAAAAAATAAAAAGCAATTGTTTTGAATTAAATACGACCAATAAAGGCTCACACTCTAAGAAGTAAATATTATTTTGGATTTTATCTGCAATTTTTTTTTTTTAAATTTAATAATTACTTTTAATTAAATAATTATAATACTAAGATACGTTGCGCACTGCGATTAAATAGAATGGAAATAAACAATTAGCACCTTAGATTTTTTTTTCAAGCCCGAAGCCCCAGCAGTACCGGCTCTGATTGTATTCAGGACCACCAAAATAATAAATTTAATAATACCAATTTATCGAGTATATAAAACAATTTAATTTAATGGTCAATAATCATTTTTAGACAATTGTATATATATATATATGCTTATCGGATTCTATTGTGTGTTCATAAACTACTTATAGATATTAAATATAGACAGCCTTATAAAATAATCTAATCTAGAGCATGTGTACAGTTATAAACAAGTCCATAGACACACAATACAGATATTATATTAGCTATATCAAAAGCATTCTACTGTATTATTTAGACAGCTTTCCTAAAGGGACTCTATAGACCGTATATGGACAATAATTTATGAAATCGTTTTTTTTTTAAACTTTATAACAGAGCGATACTATAACGAAACTAGAAACATTAAATAAATTAGGAAAAAAAATTTTTTTGGCGTTTAGAAAGCGCCCCTTAAGTGCAATTTCTTTCACAATAAAGACTAAAGAAAAAGCAGGTAAAATCATATTTTTATCAATTTTTTTTTTTAATTATATTTGTAATAAAACAAATTCAAATTTATTCTAAAAAATGTATAACGACATTATGGATTTTTAATCGCTTTGATGGTTAAGGTCTGAAACATGTAACGTGGCCAACAAAAAAATACAAAAAGTTTTTTTTTGGAACACGAAATATAATTAATAAAATGTAACGTGCCAACGCACTTTGGACCCTTAATCTCTTCACATATTGTAGAATGGAAAAATTTACTTTGTGTTTTTGAAAGAGCTTATTGATATCTTCTAATTAAAAAAAAAAAACATTCTTCTTTATCGACTAATAAAAAAGTTATAACTGTAAAAAGCTTGCTAGTGTAACGTGGCAAACGAAATTATTGGAATTATCTTTTTTCACATCTCTCTCTTGTTTTAAAATATATAAGGTAAATAGTACGAACAAAGAAGAGAGAGACGAAAATTTTAATTCTTTTAGACTTACCTTCTCAAAAAATGAATTTTAATTGCCACTCTTTTACGAGAATATCAATCAGTATAGCTGGAAAATAATTAGCATAAGCAAATTATAAAAAATTGGTTAAATACTTGTTTAAATACTAAACAATACTTTTTTAAGTGAGGTTGTGAAATACACATTGTTTAGATAATTCCATAATACAATCGATTTGAAATTGTATCTAATCTTTTATTCAAGTAGGTACTTACACTTAATTCTTAGTACCTATTGATACAGAACATCTATTCGTGTAATTCTGTTTCAGAATTAAAAAGATTCAAATTGTATATAAATTGTGCGACTTGTAATATAATTTTTAAATTAGAAAGACATATATTTGAAAATATTTGAAGATTCACAAATTATTTGAACCTTACTTCCATTCAGAGCGTCGAACCGGAACTGAACCCGCAACAAAGGAACCTTTCCGAACGAAATTTTTGACCAAATTTGAGTGGAACCGGAACGGAACTGAATCCGAATTTATATTGGTTCAATTTTC
>JAABKK020003039.1:2414-28479 GCA_011634745.2 Catotricha subobsoleta
AAAGTACTTTACATATTAAAAGGAGAAACCTATTTTCTACAACTTCAGAGGTGTAACGTTTGAAAAATATTTGAATTTCATGAACACTGATCTAAAATCTAACCTACTATTCTATCTGATTAAAATATTTCAACGCAATATATATTGAATACTTAATCAGTGTTACTCACAGTAAACAGACTAGTTGTATTTTTCTCCGTATATATATTAGTAATTATTATGATTTATGAATCAAGTACAAATTTACATTAATAACATACGAACGATTCAATACAAAGGCATTAGCCCAATAATATTACATTTGACAAAACAAATCATAATAAATAATGTTTAATGGACGCTAATGATAATCTAAAATGCAATATGTGTTAAGAGTTCACTAGACTTCAGATTACAAATTTTACACAACAATAACGAATGCAATAAAAATTGTCGATTCAATTGCTCTCGCAATTTTTTTTAATTTTTTTTTACTGCACGTTTCTACAGTTTATCCCTCACATTAGTAATGCAATATTGAAAATAAGTAAACGAAAAAATAAAATAAAATAAAATAAATAAAAACACATTGTGTTTGTCTATTTTTAAATATTATGAAATGACGCTATCAATTATCGATACGTAATAATGACCTTTTTCTTGACCATATAATAACTTAACGTTAACACATTTTTAAAATGAATTAATTTATGCGCAAATCGAGTACAAACATAAAATTATGTGTCTTTTGCACTGAAATAATATATACATACATACAATTATATAATCTACGTACATATTCTGCTTCAGGTCGCTGTGTTACTACAAATAAAAAAAAAATAAAGAAAATCTGTGCACGGTATTCAATTAAATTTATTGCAAGTAAAATCAGGTAAGTATGTTTTGATTTTACTAAGTAGTGTAAATATTTTTATTGCAAATAAAAGCAATTGAAATGTTGTTTAAACGAATAAGTATAAAGAAATATAAAATAAATGTGTAAAAGTTAAAGAGAAAAAAAAACACACACAGCAATACTAAATTTGGCATCAGATTTTATTTGATCAATCAAATTATTTTTGTTGGAAATTATCGACGTATTTTATTATATAATTGTACTGAAACATATATGCAGTGCGGTAAATATTTGTTGATGGCAGGGGTTTTGGTTATTCAAGCAAATGAAAAATAGTCTCACGTATGGATCGGTTTTTTTTTCATTGGATTTTAAAAAAAAATCTTTTATTTATTATGCATTTACATTTTTTTTTATTTTTTCGCCCCATATTTGATTTACTGGAAAATTCTATTAACCGGGAACATTACGCAATCAAAAAAACGAGAAAAATATTTGAAATATTTGTTAGACGTTAATTAATAAATAAATAAATACAAATTTACGGTCGACTGTGAATGATCTTCCTGTAGATTTACTGCTCTTAGAAATTCTTAGAGAGTGAAATATACATAAATTGTTTTGTTTGCTTCAAAATTGAGCATGAAAAATTTTAATTATGGTATCAAACATCAGAACAAGAAAAAAAAACCGTTTTTATAACTGGAACAGTTAGTTGAAAAATCATAAAACATTCAAGTATTTTGGGAAATTCCAATATACTTACACCGCGACAGTTTATTTAGAATGAATATAAAGTGTTTCCATTTATTTAATTCACAAAATAGATAATTTTTGTTTTGGTTTTTTTTTCTTGTTTTGTTTTGTTTCTCTTTTTTTCTGAAAAGACGTCTTAGAATGATGACGTAATATTTATTATAAACTTTCGTAATATTTATAAGTGAAAAATTAAAATTACAAAAATAAATGCTTCCATTTACTGAATTTATGCGAATAATTCTAATAATTTTGTTGTTGTTGGTTATATTCTTGCTTATAAAATGGTAATTGTTGTGCTTAACACACATTTATTTAATTAAATTTGACAAATTTATTACTTTGCTAATTTGAAAATTGCATCAAAAACACAAACAATATCTAAGTAAATGGAACAGTAAGTACTAAATACAAATTGCACACCTCTCGACTCAACAACAACACCACAATAGACAAGACACACGTATAAGCACCATTTAATTATTTATTGTAATATTTTATTGGTAATGTGGTGTTGCGTTGTATCGTCGTGTCTTATTTTGATTATTTATTTATTTATTTATTTATTTATTTATTTCTTTTGTTTTTTTGTTTTTTTTTTTATTGTCATTTGTAGGTATTTTAAAATAGACTATTTGAAAATAGGACAAAAAACTAAATATTATAAGTATTAAAACGTGAATTTTTTTTTTTTTTGCTAATAAAATTTTAATAATTAAATACGTTCAAGAAAAAGTAAAACGTAAGACCGGCATTGCCATAATGGAATGTTAATGGTGGGTATTTTTAGTTTTTTTTTAGAAAATCATCTACAATAAAT
Organism: Catotricha subobsoleta; assembly: GCA_011634745.2. Classification (NCBI taxonomy): domain Eukaryota; kingdom Metazoa; phylum Arthropoda; class Insecta; order Diptera; family Cecidomyiidae; genus Catotricha; species Catotricha subobsoleta. The sequence continues at coordinate 4,826 of JAABKK020003039.1, forward strand.
TTGGTGACAATATAAGTAAATGTTTGTTTCTTTAAAACAGACAAAAAAATCTCTTATTTAAAAATAAAATAAATATTTTTTTTGGATACTATAAGGAAAGAAATAGAGCAGATTTTGTTTAATTTATGAAAATTAAAATTGGTACAGATGCGACATTAAAATTGAAGGTAATAATAACAAAGGAGGTTAATTATTTATAAATAATTTAAATACTACGAATTATTATTTTTTTTTTTTGTTTCTGTTAACTCGAATGATTTTCGGAAATTAGAAATTATTTGTTTGCAAGTAGAATAAGCGGATTCACTTGAATTCTGTGTTAAATATGTAAGTAGAAGAAAAAATTTGAATAAATATTGCGAAAGCAGAGCATGAATTTTCAATTATTTAAGTATTGTTTAGATAAAATCAAATTGATAGGTACTGAATTTTAAGTACTTAAATATTGATTATTTTATGTTTGGTAGAATTTATGGGGCTTAATGTATTCATTATAAATGTGGGGCCCTAATAGCGGTATTCATAATATTGTTATCATTCTTTTATAAGCTTAGTCTGCTTCTCGTTCCCACAAAAATTTATGTTTATGTCCAACAACGATGACAACAATAATTATTATTGTATTGGGACGCAGTGCCTGAACTTCAATTAGATGGAATAAAATATACTGAATATACACTCAAAATAATCATTTATAAATAAATTAAATTAATATTTTTGCAAATTGGATTAAGAGACGTTAATCAAAAAAATAAAAAATATAAATAATATGAGATGCATTTCACCATTGTTATCTTAATTACATGCCATAATTCGCGAATTAAAGAAAAATATTCACAATTCAAACACAATATAATTCTTCAATCCATCTATTGTAAGATGTTATATTTTTACTGAAAGCTTCAAAAACTGGAAAAGAGCAACAGCCTCACCTGAATTTCACGGGCAGCTTAAATGGCCAGTAAACCCCTGACGCTCAGAAGGTTTCACTATGGTTCAATATTTTCAACAATTGCAAAGCTATTGAAAGATTAGCTTTGTTTTAGGTTAAACAACTTAAAAACAAAAAAAATGTTTAGTTGATGTAAAACAGTTCGGAGAATATATAAAGCAATTTATTCAAAGTAGATTGCATATGAATACTCATAAATTAATGCAATCCAAATAATATGCAAAAACAAAATGTTCTTGATTTAGATTCATGTCAATGAACTTCAGGCGCAGAATCAAATTTATTATCAATTAATCGATTCATCTAATTAACTATGTCATATTAATATTTGAGTAATCTAATCGACCTATTATTAAACGATTTAAACGCTTTTCCTCATTGTCTAAGCGCCAGTAAAGCAGAACGTACACATTAATAATCGATGTATCGAATGAAAAACAATTACATATTAATAAGTGATTAGTTTCAATTTCAATTTGGTATCGACCTTTAGAATTTTATATTTTTCTTTCTATAAAAAAAAAACCTTAAGCTCTTGGTTCGTAATTTTACTCAGTTCGATATTTTATGAACTGAAAATTTAATGTTGAACTTATACGCGGCGTTGTGTTTATTCAATGAATTTTTATTTCGTGTGATAATTTCCATTAGGAATAAAAAAAAATAGTTTATTTCTTCATTTCTGTGAAATAAAAAAAAAAAATGGAGTGCTTTGGAACCTAATTTTTGTTTTCTTTTTTTTACGGACAAATTATTCTAAGGTTTTAGAAACATTAAAGTGCACATTTGTGTACAATTTAAAAAAAATAAAAAGAAGAAGTATTTTTCCAATTATCTAAAAAACTAAACCTACGATTTTAATCAAGCTCAATATTATATATTTTTCTTAGAATTTATTACTCGGTAACTACAAAGATGAAGCTAAATAATTGGCAGCTTGTTTTTCTTTGCAAAAATCACAAAAAAAAAAAAAACGGTAACAAAAGAAATCAAGAAAAAGGAAAGAAGAAAAATTCAAGAAACTTTGTTTTAATACAAATATGTAAGTACATTGCACTTGGCTGTCGGCGGCACCGGAACATTAAATAAAAAATAAATAAATAATATAAAAAGAAAATATAAATATTTAAATGTGTTTGATGCGTTCGTTGATGGTATGCTAAAGGTGGGTGGTGGCTAGGTGGCTTGCATGTATACGTGACCTTATTTCTGTTGCTCTTTTCTCATTTTACATAGTCGATTTGTTGTTGTTGTTTTTTTTTCTTCTTCATTATTAATTCGATGGTTTATTATTATTGTGTTCATTGAATTTTGTATGAGTGCATCGTGTATGGAGTGTGGAGTCATTGGGTCAGTCGCGTCTCATTTTATAAATGAAATTTAAATCAAATCAAGTTTAAAAATAACTCGATTTAAATTTTATTGCTTTTATAATTCATTTTCTACAATGAAATTCGTAAAGTTGATAATCATACTTAAAATGAGTAAATCGGAACAAGGACGATTTGCTTGCAACTGACATGCACAGTACACCGCATATACATTTTCAATTACCAAATTCGAATTTGCAATGAAATAAAAATAGAATAAATAACTCACAACACTAAAAATGTTTAAATAAGCAGATAATATTTTCAAAGCAATTTACAGAACTATTAAGTCTTTTCAGAAAGTGAAAAAAAAATCGTTTAAAATTAATATGAAGCAGAGAAACTGGATGCGAGATGCACAATGCAATAACGTAACATATGTTTTCACGGACGGTATATATTTAGAATGACAAATTAATAATTTTGTTGAGAACATGATTTTTCTTCATTTAAGTTTTTTTTTTTAATTAAAAAATAATAATAAACAAGATTATATTTTGGCCACCGCACTGTCGACAAGCGTTAATTAAACATTTTTTTTTAAAACGAGTTTACGTAAATTACGATTCTTATTCAATAAATCACACCATTAAAGGAGTGATCGAGCTGCAGTATATTCACAAACTTGATTATTTATTGCATTTTATATATAGAAAAAAAAAAAGAATATCGTCCATAAATGAATCGTTTAGTGACATTTCGGAAAATTATTGATTTATATGTAAACGATACAGTTTTATCATTTAAGCCTAAAGTTATTATAAATAAAAGAGGCCATGTGTGCGCGTACCATTCACAATATGAATGAAAGTCTATGCTAATTTATTAATTAATTTTCAAAATGATAGGCCATTGATTATTCTTGAAAAATTGTGTCACATTTACATCTTTGATTAAATGTGATGCGCAAATTCGAATTGACGTCAAAATTAAAATTTTAACTAATATAAAAAAAAACAAAAAAAAAATTATAATATGAAAAATTACACAAAAAAAACCTCTCTTTCGATGACGTTTAAATTCCATTAAATCAAAGGCTAACATAACACGTTCATAAAGAAATAACGAAAACGTAAAGATACATTTTATTTTAAAATCATTGAAATATTGATGATTTAACTATAAAGTGAAATAAAAACCAATCGAGTTCGTACAAAACAGTAGCATTAAAACATGTATCATCAAATAAGCGATCCAAGAAGGTAGAATTAGCCACTTATCTTAAAAACAACTGCATAACACTTGAATATGAGTTTATATTTATATGTACATTGTACATGTACAAGTGAAATCGAACCAACAACAAACATGGACTTCAATAGATCGAATTTTATTTATAAAACATTTAAACTGTGACGTCATCTGTCGTGCAAAGTACTTTTCGTTTTTGTTTAGATAATTAAAAGTTTTTATATTCGAAAGAAACCATGTGGTGCGGTGTGTTATTGCCTTACAACACATCTCATATTCTTAATGCATTGGTTATTTTTTTTATAGTTTTACAAATAAGGAAATTGGGACAAATGCAACATGAGTTTAATTTCGTTTTTCAATAAATGAAAATGTATGTAAAAAAAATGCTTATTTTTAAAGGAGATGACAGTTTTTTTTTTGCATCATATTCTTTTTACAGTATATACAGTACGGCGTATTTGAAGTTAAATATTTAATTTTAAATTGAATAATTATAATTTGCTAAATATTTAATGTAATCTTTTGGTCTCTATATTGGTAGTAATCTCGTTCTGTATAATACGTGAACTGATTAAAAATCGATCGAACCAAAAACCAAAATAAAAAAAATTATATTGAAAATGCAGTTTTCTAATTCCCTCTTCCATTTAAAACTAGCAATTATTTCTCACAAAATTTTAAAACAAAATTACTTAATCGTACAATAAACTAATACTTGCTTCTTGTTATATTGTTATTTAAATAATATTTAAAATTTAAATGCTAGAGAAAAATTGAGATAAAAAAAAAGAAAAAAAAATTATATAAATCAATCATTTGTATAATTATGATGACAAAATTTTAATAAATACAATTTAAAAATAATAAATTATTGTAAATAAAAGTGTGATTTCAAAACATATGGTTTAAAAAAAAAAAAATGTACCAAAGCTTATCCACAGCTAAATTGCCATTGCAATATAATTATAAAGTCGACAAACATTGTTCAATAATATCGTTTATATGTTAAAATAATCGCATATGAATTATTATATTCTTACTAACTACATATACAATTTAGCTAGACTGAGTTACCTTTTAAACATTAACCGAACAACGTCATTTATATCGTTTATAATAAATATATACGCATATTCACAGTTTCTATAAACATTCAATTTATATTTTGCATTTGTTTTTTTTTTAATTTTTTTGTCTACGACGCAAATCTTAGCTATAGTGAGCTTGTGAATCACTTTCTTTTTCTTTCTTTCTGTTTGTTGCTTTTGTTTTTTTTTTTTTTTAATAGAAGCATAATGACATTTGATTTGCATTCAAACAAAAAATTCTTTCAACGCCAACTTTTTTTTTTTTTATTTGAACTGTGTTTGTTGAAGGTTCATTTTAGTTACTGACTTTGACATTCATCATTTTCAAAATTGGTCAATAAATGAAAAATAAAAATTATTGAGGCATATTTTTTTTCTTTAAAATAAATCGAATCGATGTCTTTCCCAATTAATAAAAAAAAAATGTGAAAAAAAAATCGCATGTTATTATTATTAATAAAGATTTTAATACACGTGTAAATGTCATGATATCACAAATGATTTACATTTTGTTATCATCTCTTACTTTCAATATCAAGTTGATAAGAGTAGAAATTAATTTACTTAAGTTTTCATTATTTAATTATAATTGTAGAGAAAAGAGAATTATTCAAATAAACAGAGAGAGAGAGAAAGAAAAGTAAAAGTAATGTCGGATCTCTTTTGTATTCTGTTTGAAAACAATTTCACCTTAAAAGCACTTCTTTTTTTTTCACTCTTCAAACTACTAATTTATATGACACCTAGCTTGAAATGAAAATTAAGACTAATTATATATTAATTTAATCATCTAATGCATTACATGCGATGCTGCCTAATGTTTTTAATTATTGGACATAAATGGCTCATAAATTTCTACAAATAGATAATATTAAAATAGCAATCAATTTTTTTAAAAACAAAAAAAAAACATTAAATTTATATACAAAAATAGATCACATGAATATATTTTCAGACTGTAAAATAAGAAATAAAATAAAAAAAAAAAAAAACGTTGATGTTATTTATAGCCTCCACATCACAAGTAACAAAGTCATATAACAACAATTCATGCACCGGCAAAATTTAACTATGTAACATTATTTGAAAATTACTTAGTACTTAGTTGCACAGGTTTTCTAATTAGTTATAAACAAAACAGTTTGAATTAATACTCAAAATTGCGGTACTGATAAAACAATTGAAAAAACTTTTTAGAGAAGATTTCAGTGCTTTTTTTTTTACTTTTTCGCTGTGTAATCTGTTTTGCTTGCAAAACATTTTAATGCTACTAGTTTTAATTTGCTTTCATTCTTTTAATATATTTTCTTTTGCGATATATAAAATATTAGAAAATCTGTGATTCGTTAATTGCTTCATTTTTTTTTAATATTAACATTTTGAAGATATTAATTTTAAAATGAAAGTAAAACGCATTATTCAAACTAAAATATTATTATAAAATTTCTGATACATTGTAAATCGTCAGATATTGTATTTAAAAGTTGTTGTATCCGAAATTGGCATAAGCTGAAACAGCGCCATTATTCAATAAAAATAGAAATTTGAATCGTTTCTTATTAGATACATATAATATATATAAATACAGATATGTATAATTGTATATATACATTTTTTTTCGTTATTTAAATTGGAATTCGAGTATAGGTTTATAGAAATGTTGAAAACTACTTCTTGAACAAAATACAAAGTATAAAAATTATATTAATTTAGAATTACAAAGTAATAAATATTACTCATATTAGCATATTCTGTGTGTGCATTACTCTTTACTTATATACTTATATACTTATATAGTAATATATATTTTTTATTTTTTATTATATATCAGCATTTGAAATACAATTTAATTGTGTTCGCTTATTTCATATTGTAAATATGTTTTATTTGATCAAATTGTATTACGATTTAAAAATTAGTTTTTAGTTATCAACGTCAAAAGTCACAAATAATTCTGAAGCGAAACTTTGTTTTTCTTGAGATTTTTCAGAAGGATTCTTACTCCGATTTTTTCTCTTTATTTTATTTATATCAGCAAATCAAGTATACTTAAATGAAAATCACATGCAATAGAAATATGCCCTTGCTAGAAATAATATTTAAAATTTTATATTTGAAAATTATTAATTTTGTTTTCAATTCCGAAAATAGAAAACTTAAAATTTCACTACGATTGCCATTTCAAATTAATAAATATGTTTACTTTCTTAGTTCCATGATTTCATTTTTTTTTCTTTGTTTCTAATGTATTTGAGAAATGTTGATGAATTATATTTCTGGGATTTGAGTGCGTGTAAATAATTAACGAAAATAAATATTTTATATTTAAAAAAAGGTAATCATCAATAATTTGCGTCTATTGTAACTAAATTTCGCACATAAACAAATATTTTTGGAGGCACGACGTAAAACTATATCAAAAACAACTAGTTTTGTTATCTGCGTATTGTGCACGACATAAGTGTGAAAATATATTCTATTTCGTTTTGAATACAGTCGTAGATTTTCAAAGAATCAACAAGTGTCTATTTTCTATCGTTTTAGTTAATTTTATTCATCTTACTGTAATCAAAACTAGAGCAAAAATGAAATGAAATTAATGTTATTTGGAACTGATCTATATTTTTTTTTTAAATTATTAAACATGTCTAGATTGTTTATAAACAAAATTTTATGATGTAAAATATGAATGTGGACGTAAATTGAAACCTAAAAAATTATTTAAGATTTTTGTTTGTTGAAATAAACAAAAAAAAATATATACAAATTTGAAGCTTCGATGAAAATAATTGTATTATTATCATGTTTTGTCAAGTATGGCAAAATATTTTTGAATATAATTTATTAGAAACCATTAATTTGAAATTTTGAAGAAAAATTTGATATCAATTTACTACCTTGAACCCCCGACAGAAAAGATACTATGTAGTTGTAGGTACTATGAAAATCGTTGGCCAATGATATGCACAGAATTTTAATCGGTTAGAAATCATGTATAAATTATTCTACGTTTATATTTCTAAGAATTTTTTTATTTATTATTTCCAATAATGCTTAAAAAATCATTGTGAAGAAAATAAAAATTCAAAGAATTTTCAGTACGTAGATATTACATACATACATATTTTTCTACGTGTATACAATAAAAAAAAAGAAGGAATATTCCTTGAGTAAAGATTTTTTATAGAATTCATTTTCAAAAATTCTTTGAATCCTTTATCGGTGCTATAAAGAATTTTAGAAAAAAAAATATTTATATTAAAAGCTTTTTTCCATAAGGGTAGACATTTACTTATATAGCATTTATTTGTTTAATATATTATAGAAATATTTCAATCATTTTAATAATTTATAAACTCGTAGCTACTTAGTTATCATTATATTTAATATTGATAATGTTCATATTTTGTAGGTATTTAGATGAATTTGCAAGATTTGCATATGTTTGTTAATGGGAGATCTAGAGACGAAATGTGTACGAAGCTATTATTAGAATGCAATGAAATTTCGTAAATCTTATAACAAGGCAAATAAAATAATTGCTTGCTTTCATGTCATCTTATAGCATTTTTAGAATCTCTGAAGTAAATCTGTATAGTAGTTGAAATAATTTTTAATATGAAAGGTGTATAGATCGTTAAAATACTATTAATTTTCATAAAAAGTTTGGAAGCTCAAGCAAATGTTTTTTTGTTATTTTTTTAAATTTTATTATCTGAAACTATCCTCTAACTACAATATAGTATTCTAAAACCAAACAGCTTAGAAAATATGCGCACTTGGCTATGTGAATCGATTACAACAATATTGCTTATATTTGAACACAGCAACATCAACAAAAAAAAAGAAAAGAAAAATAATCAGTGATAGTGATAGATAGCACTTATCGTCACTTATATATTATATGAATGATAATAATTGTAATTTCTAGTTACAAAATAATATTTCGTTTAACGAAAATAACGTTTTATTTGAAGTTCTGAAATAATTATTAACTCACTCACCTCTTCTGTTAATTCAACATTACTGCTAAATCCACTAGTTGAGTTTTTGCCATCATTGTAAGAAGAAGAACGATCATCATCTACATCAGATTCTAACTTGATTCCGTCGTTTATATTATTAACTTCCGAATTAGTCGTTAGTGTAACATTTCTAGTTTGGTCATCATCCTCTATTTTAATATTATCTTCAATTTTTGTGCTATTATCAAAATAGTCTGACCATTCAATAACCCGCGAATAATTAAATATTGGTGATTCTTGGCGCTGAAGTAAACCATAATGGTCATTTCTGCTTGGTGCTGATGAACCATATTCACTTGAACTTGTACTCGCTGCCTGGGCATGCCCTTCAATTCGAATATTATACGAATGTTCATTTAGAATTTCTGGTGGTTCATCTTTTAGGGGTAGTCCTGCATATAATAAATTAAAATTGGAAAAAGTTCCATCATTCTCTAAACTATCGGCATTTTCATAGTCATTTAAATCTGCCAAATTTTGGTCTAATACTGATGCGGTGTCGGCAAATAGATCAGAATTAAGAAATAAATCAGCCAGCTCAGAATTAACGGGAACGGTAAAATCAGTCGTGTTCCTCGTTGTATCCTGTGTCTGAAGTTGTTGTATTATCACTGATGCTGTTGCTGTTGAATTACTTTCAGTTTGGGCTACGTTTGACGTTGACGATGCTGTTGATAATTGCTCATTTTGTACGTTCAACAGATAAGTTTGAACGTCATATGTAGACGGACTTGTTTGTCGATCAAATCGAACGAGATCTTCAATGAGGGGAATGAGCGCTTTACGATTTGAATATGGATAATCGGTTAATGGGGCCGCTCGTAATTCTAATTGCCATCCATCACCATTTTGTAATGCTAACTGAGATTCCCATCCATACCCTAAATAATTTTCAGGATCAACGCGCAATAAACTTAAGGTTAACGCTAATTGAAGCAATTGCCTTGCATATGACTTTTTCAATGAAAACATTTTGTTATTGTTTTTCGTTACCAAACTAGTTGACAAAATGTTTAAACAATAAATGCACTGAAATATTTAGTAGGTATATTGTTTATCACGATGATCACAATAAAAAAAAATATATATAAAAAATAATTTATATTATTAAGAAGTAGTTACTGCTCTATCGCTAATTTTATGAAAAATTTCACACAACTAATGTCAAAACATTATTTACACTGCACTGCATCTGCGCTATGATTAATATGGTTTAACATCAAAGTTTAATACAGTATCTTACAGTAGCGAAGCACTTTTTTTTCTCGCCGGAATAAGCTGAATAGAGCAGTATATTTGTTTTGTTACTTTTTATGTAAATATTATAAAAATGTTAAATCCAAAATTGCGTGCTTTTTATTCAGCCAACACATTTAAAATAAGCACTTCAGTTCTTCTTTATTTCTTTTTTAAATAATACATAGAAGAAAAAAACAAGAAATAGATTTACTTAATTTTTTCAAATTTATTTTAAAATTGTACGGCCTTGAACTTCATTTCATTTCACTGAACTGTCGGGCAACGCATTTTCTGGTGCGCAGCCCAGAAACATCATCGTTTAATTTTGCACATTATTTTGTATCTAATTTGCATTTAAACAATTTGAATACAAAATAGAAAATAGACGGAAAAAATACAACAACAGAAATGATGAAATTTAAAGAAAAAATGTAATTTTTAGAAATTACAAATTTAAAATTTATTTTATGAATCACACACTCGAATCAAGTCATCATATCATGTTCGTTGCAAACAAACGAAAACAACGGATAAAAATATGTTTTCAATTTTCCGCTTCTGAAAAAATGTGTGTAATAATCTTTATCCAATTCGAATTTCACCAGATTGACTTAAAAATCATTCTATATACACAACAAAATCACACTACTATGTTATTTTATTATTTCTTAGTTGTTACAACTGTATTATTATTGTCGTCGTCTGCCCTTTTGATGACTGTCAGAAATACACAAACACAACACCTTTACCTTTTCCAATAGAAGTTTCTATATACCTTTTACGGCATACACAAAATTCACATATATTTTCACTTATAAATCGTTTATAAACACATTGTTAACATAGAAGCAACTAGAATTATTGACGTAAGCAACTTTTTATCATTCAAAATTGCAATATTTATTTAAAAAAAACCTTTTTTTATTATTATTAAACAGCACCTCGCGATGTGAAACTAACAACGGAATGAACAGTTGTGATGTGTCAGACGTTTAGCGGTAGAGAGAAATTATTGTGGTGTATTCAGATCAGCACGTTAACGAATACCAACTTTATATGAGTCATAACATACGATACCAACGAGCTAATATAAAAGTATTTGAATCGCCTGAAATTAGGCAAAATGTGCACAAAATTTATTGAGTGGGGCAATTGCTTATATGTGGTTTTTATATATATTTATAAGTAAAAGAAATGTTAATTTATATAAAAAAACTATATTATATTTTATAAATAAAAATATATTTTTAGCTATTTTATTGTTTGGCTGTTTATTTACTTGTTGTTTTTTATTTCATTTATTTATACTTTTTTTTTATTATTATTATATTATATGAAGTTTGAACGCATTATTATTAATGGTGGGAAAAATATTTAGTTGTACAATTAAATTATTGACAAATAATTTTGTTTCAAAGTTCAAAATTAGTAGTTACAAAAAAAAAAACTTTTAATAGTTATACGCAAATTTTAATTTTAATTTTAATTTTGATATTTACATTTATGTGCATTTGAAAAAATTTCGACAGTTGTTTTCAATGAATTTTATTATGCATTTTACTTAAATATGTAGGTGCTTATGACTAGCGTTGTTAATTCGTTACAGATGCTTTCTTACTATTATTATTCACATCTATGACGTAGACTCAGTATTTTCGAAAAACATTTTAATAAATCTGCTAATGAAAGGATTTTTTTCTGCTAGATATATTTACATCTATCCGTATAATCAGTATTTTTTTTATTGTATCTTCTCTCTTTACCGTTTGAATATCGATTCGACATCAATACGGTAAAGAGTATATATACAGTTAGGAGGTAAATATAATGCACAAAAAATATTTATAGTCGAATTTAGAGCAATTTGATTTTAGAATTAAAAGAGAATTATCAAATATAATGTTAAACTTATATAGAATATTGAAAAACCTATGTTGGAGCTCTCAAATTAGGAGTTCCAATGTAAAAATGCAAAGCTTTGGCATATGTAACGATATACTAATCAGGTTGCCGTTAAATGTTTAAGTACTCAAACCATATTCAAATAATCCATACATCTATTTAGGCAAATCATTCAATATATATAATAGATTAAATGCCGACAAAAAATTTCTGAGGCATATGTTTGAAATCAACAAACCTAATTTAATTTAATTCTTTTTATAATATTTTTTTTTAAATATTGTAAATTATTGTTAGTTCGTTGTAAAATGCGTTTTAAATATCTCGATTTTAATAAAATTTCTATTCAACCTAATTCGATATAAGTATCAATAATATCTATTTTTTGCATTTTATTATTTTCACAAAATAAGTAAAATAATAAAAAAAATAATTAATTATAGGTACCTACTTTTAAATAAATGCACCCCGTTAATATTCCAAAGTAAAAATTTATTTTTCCTTTTGTCTTTATTTCAAGACATTGACATTGCTTATCATCGCAAAATTAAAAACGAATATAAAAAAATAAGTATAATTAAGTAAGTAAGTCACAAAAATATAGTTATAATATTTTTTATCGTATTTTTTTTTTCAATTGGCTCAATTTTCAAACGTTATGCATTTCATATTTCTTGGATAAAAGAAAAAAAAATGACTTATTTTTGCATTTAAGCACATTGTTTTTTAAATCACAATTTGCGCCACAGCCAAAATTGCACAATAAACAATTAACAGATAAATTTGCGATTTGCCAATTTTGGAAATTATTGAAGCATAAGCATTTTATTATAAAATGCCAATACTTACTTATTTTCGAACAACACATGTTATTAATTTATATATAATTGTATTTGGTTGAGCATAAATTTTCTAAAATCTAGTAATATTTTAAATAAATGCATACACAACACACATTATTCTAAACACAATTAAGTTGATGTTCCTTTTTGAATATTCTTGACACAGTTTACTAAATTTGCCGTTTTTCATCTAGAATTTGAATGTTCATGTTGTCTTTTTGTGTTTAATTAATTTACAAAAGTTATGCCTTACGTCATTTAATTTTGATACTTACTTAATAAAAATTTAGTTAGAATGCTTTTGGAATAGAAAAAGTTTATATTTAAAATGAGCGGCTATGAAAATTATTGTGGGCGCACGCTGCACAATTTATAGTAACACGAAATTCGTATGACTGCATGTAAGTAAAAATAAAAAAAAAAAAAATAAAAAACATAAAAAAAATTATATTAAAAATGAAAATTTATTGCAAAATTAAAATAATAATGGGTCATTGTATTGCCTTGTTTTTCACAAAAAAGGATGTTTGACCTAAAACACAACCATTAAATTTAGAATGCAGCTCGCGTATATGCAACCTTGCAAACACAAATATCGCGCAAGCAATAAAAAAGAAAAGAAAATAATAATAACTTTACTTAATGTAAATAAATCTTTTGTATACATTTTTTGCTTTTTTTCTTTTCTCATTCAAAATGGGATCATTGGTTTTGTACGTCGTCAGATTTAGAGTGTAATATGCCAGAGTATGAAAAATGTTAGCAGAGCTAAACGTTCCATCTACATTCTACCCATTGAGAATTTATAGAAAGGTAGTAGGTAGGTAGTCGTCTTCGCATAATTGTGGTGCAATAAATTTATTAGATCAAAGTGAAATATTTTTTTTTTTTTTTGGAATTTTGATAGTCGTTTTGTGTATACACATTTAGTTGAAAGTAAACATTTATTACGCACTGTGATGGAAAACTCAGTGAAATTGCAATATTTCATTATTATTATTTTTTTTTTTACATTTATTTATTTTATTTTCTTCTTCTTCTTCTTTTTTTTTTGGACATAAGAGCTATAATTATTGTGCTTACCGTTTTATTTATAAATAAATAATATTTAGAATGTTAAATTATGTGATGTGTCTTACTTTAAAATTTATGTTATTGCAAAAATAAATTATGAATAAAAATATTAAATGATTATCTTTTTCGTTGGTTTTGAGTGTGGGATCTTTGGGTGTGGCTATAATTTGAAATGACAATAGATAATTTGTATAACAAATTTCATTACATTAAATAGTATGGTACGAAAATTTTTACTAATTTAAAAAAAAAAATGAATTATTTTTCTTTGGAATTAATTTAAGTAAACCAATTTTTGAACAATCTGGAATGACTGATTTATAAATTTTATTCCATTAAATGATATATTTTATAGCAATAGACTTTAATCGCAATATTTATATCATAAATTATACGAGGCATATTTATTTATTATTTTTGTAATCTCTTTGACTTGATAATATCGTACGAATTATAAAAGTTAAGCCGAAGGCGTTTATTTTTTATATTATATACCTTTATAAATACAATATATATATTTATTTTGTTTATCAAACGTTACACTATGTTAATTAATTAATTGTTATTAATGGAAATAATTAGGTGAAATAATTAAGGTGGGTATACATATATGTGTAATAATCGATTTTTAATTAACGAATTAACCATTTATTTACAGCCAATCAATGTCGTAACATTGTATTTAATTTGCTAATCACTTAAGACACTTAATTAATTATTTTTGGTTTATGTTTTATTCTTTTTGTATATGCATAGTAACAAAGCTCAATCTCATTTCACTTTTATATAGTTTTATCCAGTTTTTAGAAATAAATAAGCAATTAAAGGGTCTACCTATTATTCAGTTTTGTGTTGAATTCTCTTGAGATACATTCATAATAAGAGTAAGTTTAACATATTGGCTTATACTTGGTGAGTAATAGCTAGAGTAAGGTAAGTTTAAAATTAATACATATCTACTTTTCAAGCTAATACGGTGCAGGTCTTATCTTATATATATGCTGCTCCAAAACACATTGTAACAATATTTAAAAAAAAAAAACAAGCTGGCAATGGACATTCTTGTGTAGAACAAAAAATAAAAAATGGGGGAAATTTTTTCCAAAATTCCAAAAGTGTACAAAAAAAAAAATCGAAACCAATAAGTACCTACTTACAGGATTTTTTCAAAAATGAATTTTCACTTACCTTATTGATATATTTACAGCCACATTTTGTAGAAGTGTCTGGTGATAATGGCACCGATATTATTGGTAAGCTAGGCGGTGGTGAATCTAGTTGTGGCGAAAGCGATTGCATTCGAGGCAAATCTATCATTTCTAACATCTTAATTTTATTTTTATCGATTAAGTTTGTATCGTAAAACTGCTTTAATTGCTTGTAATTTCAATTGAAGTGTTTAAATCTGAAAACTAAACGGAAAATAAGTTATTAACTTTTTGCTTTAAGAAATAATATATTAACGGCCGACTGTTATTAGAATTCTATTAGTAATAGACATATCGATCAGGCCTTAATTAAACATCTAAAATTAAATACAGAAATATTGGCGCTGATAGTTAGTTAAATTCATTTTTTGCATGCAAAAACACAAAGAACATAATTTTCTTCAGCTGTTTTATAAATTTGGTTTCTATGGAAACTAGTTAGTGTATCAATAATATATGTGTAAATTTATATTTTTTTTTGTTTTTGCATGAAATACAACAATAACAATCGAATCAGAATTTATATATATAAAAGATAATTCATTTATGCAATTGAATGTTAAAATTATATAATAATTTTTGGTCGCTAGAATTATCGATATATGCAATTTAAGCATTTTAAAGTATTTAAGATTGCTGTATTTTTGGATTAATTATATTATATTCTTATTTTTTTTAATTGTTTTCAAATTTAATCTATTTAATATTCAAATTAACTTCACATTGACATTTTCTGAATGGAATAGCGATATCGCTTGGAAAACATTTTTGAAATTAAATTATATTCTGAATTTGTTTATCAGTGTAAACAGTTGTCGTGCTATATTATATTCAACAAGTAAATTTAGCAATGAAATAGTTTTTATTTTCAATTTATTTATTCGCTCCAGTATTAAAATCGTTTGTTTAGAATTTAAGTGTAAATACGTACATCAGCCGAATTCAATACCAATACAATATAACCACATATTTTTCTTTAATTTTTATTATTTCCTTTTTAATTGTATTTTGAATTTAAAGTTTGAATTTATAGACCTCAATAATCAATAAGTATTTTTATTTTATTTTTATTTTTGTATCAGTCTTAATGGAAACTATACGAAACATATGAATTAAATGCTTATGTATTTGAATGTCATGAGGTCAATATAAACGCATACAAACAATTTAAATTATTTTTCAAATACCTAAAATGTTTTTTATTATTATTAACTTATTTTGCGGAATTTGAAATTATTAAATAAGAAATTCAAAAGAATTCTGTTTATATTACTTTAGTTAAAGGCGTTAATTAACGATCATGATATCAAAAGTTATGAAATCGTGTTGGTCTATTGCAATATAAAAATATAGTTGATCTGTTGATGCTAGAAAACCATTGTTCTAAAAAAAAAAAATATTTTTTATCATTAATGTAAATTTGAAACATAAACAACATATGATATCCAGATACGAGAGCTTGTTTCTGAAAACGGGTTTCCATTGAGACATGAACTGATAAGATATCACATATCACAATATCATAAATACTAAAATGTAATACTTTAATAATATTGCGGGAATTTTATTCTGATAAACAAAAAATTGTAGATTGGATATTAAGTACAAATGTTTTAATAGAAATACTTTCTTTTATACCAGTTGCACTTATAGCAGTAATTATTTTCAATAAAAAAAATCTTATGCATATTAATAAATATGATAGAATTTATAATATTGGATTTATTATCAAAACGTGATGATAAACATGTTTTGGTTATGTAAAAAAAATGCATATTCTCCTTTCATTTCTTCTAAAAACGATTTTTAAATTAATTCAAAATTTTAGTAGTTACGTAAGAGACTGACGTACACAAAAGAAACATATAATTAACAAAATAAATAAAATTGAATTAAAAAAAAACATTATTAAATTAGTCTATGCATTAAAATTAAAAGATAAATGAAAAATACGATAAGAAAAATAGAATAATGAAAAATTTATCAAAATATTAAATGTTAAATAGTTGATTAGTTATCTACAGCGGTGTTTTGTTAAGTAAAGCACACAGCGATCTATTGTTTTTTTTTTGATGTTTTGCATTTTCAAATATGTTTAATTAATTACCGGAGCAGATAGGTGAACCGATCCAAACCAATAACCGTAAGCAATGTTTGCCTTTGAGGGACCTAAAACGGAACCCTCAAAATGAGCTTACAATCCATTAACACAAGCTTCCTTCCATCTTTTTTTAAAGGAACTTTCAGAGTAAACATCCATCTACATCCCATCACAACCCTTCACATCTCTGCACATGCCTCTACATCCCTTCACATCATCTCCTCAGGCATCTTTCGACTTCCTCTGTCATCATCTTTATCTTTTTATCTCTACCAACGATTTTATTAATTCTATATTATATACCACTTCATATTTTCAAAAATTTACTGCCTCTCAGAGCTCATAGTAGATTTTGACTTCAAAACCATGCCTTTGTTATTTATTTATTGATTTTTGTTACTATGGATATGGAAGCAGAAAAACTTTAGTGGCCAAGAACTAGCAAACGCAATGTTAAACGAGAAACTAGACCCATGTCATATTGTTAGTGGATATCCTCAGAAAGTCACAACATATAAAAGTTTAATCAATATCGTTAGACGTATTTTCGAGATAATCAAAAAAGAAAGAAAAACCTCATTTTATAGGATGGTAGTGCTATCACAAAACCAAAACATGTATTGCAACGACAAGCTTAAACTCGGTCCACGGACTACAGAAATATACCTCCCGGATAAAAAAAAATCACGATTAATATTCTTTACTCAATCGATAAATCGATAAAATGAAGCAAAAGAAAAAGGTTTGTCTCTATGTACGAATATTTCTTTTAAATATCGGAATCTGTGCGACTATTGATAAAATACAGAGGTAAACTGTAACCCGCTAATCGTAAAATTTGATGTGGCGGTCTAAGATTTTTTTGGAACATCATTTAAAAACACACAAATTCTTCAGCTAAAATAGATAAAGATTATCGGTATTAATAGTAAAGTGGTGTATTGCTATTTTCCGGAATTCATAGTATGATGTTGTTTTGCTTGGAAAGGAAAATATGTTGTATTTATTTCATCATCTTTATTGTATCAATATTTCGGCTTTTTGGGCCATCATCAGGATACTACAATAAGTTAGAAATAAATCATAAGTTAATTGAAGTATTAACAATTATTCATTTACCAAAAATTGAAAAATTGCACAATGAAAAAATCTTAGAATCTACCTGATCACTTTTATGATTAAAAACTAGAATGTGTTTGATTAAATTAGATAAAATTAGTTAGATAATCAAATCTTAAAAATTCAGCAACTTCATCTGACAACAACTCATTCCATTCAGCAAAAGTACAATAATAATAACCAAACCAAAATATACACTTTTGTGATAATATAATTTTTAAGATTTGATTATCTAATAATTTTATCTAATTTAATCAAACACATTCTTTATTTTCCTTTAATAATTTCAAAAATTTCACATAAATTTAAAAATGTTTCTAATAATAATGTCAGTTGCTGAAATTTTTTTATAATTGTATCTCTCAAAATGTAATAGGTTAAACAAAATACTTAAATGAATAAATTGAATTGAAAAAAAAAATCAAACACATTCTAGTTTTTAATCACAAAAGTGATCAGGTAGATTCTAAGATTTTTTCATTGTGCAATTTTTCAATTTTTTTTAAATGAATAATTGTTAATACTTCAATTAACTTATGTTTTATTTCTAACTTATTGTAGTATCCTGATGATGGCCCAAAAAGCCGAAATATTGATACAATAAAGATGATGAAATAAATACAACATATTTTCCTTTCCAAGCAAAACAACATCATACTATTATCGGTATTATTTGTACATTGCAGTGAAACTAGTTTAATTATTTTCATTGTTTAAGATAATATATGTTTTCTCATATTATCTATGATAGTATTGCATAATATTAGCCCATTGTAATTGTAAGGTGCTTTTGAAACAAGTATTTATTTAAATATTTTTAAAGGAAATCTATTTTAACCATCATAAATAGAAAAGAATTCATGGATTCCAAGAAGAATTTTGTAATAATATTATAAGTATTTGGTATGACACAATTGGACTAGTGAATAAAACTGTCGACTTAAAACTCAATCCTAACCTCGACTTTGGAGAAAATAGTGTATTTTTTAAGATTTTGAACAAAAAATAGTATGATTTTTTTAAGATTGAAAAAATTTACCCTATCTTGCTTTGGGTTAAAATAGCATCTTTTTCGAATTTTCCAAAATTTTGCAAGAAGGTCAGCGCGGTTTATTTCGCATCAGAAAATGTCTATACATAATACAAATAGAATTTATCGAACATAAATACATACAAGCCCATATACCTTAAATTTAATTATTTTATTACATACAAGTGAAAATTATATAAGATAAATAAGATAATAGCTTTTCCTTATTAATGATTTTTTTTTCTTGTAGTTCTATTCCCACAACAGAGTCTCCGCTTATTTTATTATATTTGAAGGGAAAATTTGTCTTCCGATTGAAATTTATTGATAACCAGTTCGCCCCTGGTGCAAAAGATAATGAATTGCTCACATTTTTGACGCGTAGTAATGCTACGTAGAAATTGTCAAAAATGAATGCTATATAGGTAGTTTATTTAACATAAATATGTGTTATAGGATCTTCCATTAATATTCTGCTATAATTATACAAAAAAAGAAAAAAGTAAATAAAAATAGACGTCAAGGAAAGTAGTTTTTTTCCTATCACGATTTACATTTATTTATTTTTCCTTCGAACATATTTATAAAAACATTATTCAAATTTAACTATGTAATTATCTATTTCGATTGTTTGCTTTAAACATTTGTCATTATCAAATTTGTTTAAAATACCCTCTCGAAAATTTAAAATTGTCTCTCAACATTAAAAATATGACATGAGTAATAGGTCAACTAAAAATATCAACCAATGACAATTGCTGAATTCAAATTCAAAAAAGAAACCATTGGTCTAATTATGTGGAACAAACTATATAACTATAAGATATTTGAGCGACAGTATCAACAAATTATTATGAGCAAAAAATAAAATGCCAACTATAACTATCATTTTTGCTAGTATTAAATCTATAAACAAAAAAAATAATCCCTAGCTTTATTTTATCTTCCAGTTATTTCAATTAATCGAAAACCATCCCAGATCAAACCCTAAACCAATATATTTTCAACAAAATTTAATTCGTAGACCCACGGTGGGTCAATGTTGAATATCCGTCTACTCAATATTTAGATACAGCAAAAAGATCAAAAAAATTACTTTAATTCGCCCAAAATCCCAGAGCTTTGCTAATATCACCATTTTATTCAAATAGCTCTGATTTACCCCAGTTTCATATGCTATACATTTCTGCATAACTACAACTAGAAGTATACGAATTATTAAAAAAATTTATATATATACATACATGCACAATGGGGGGAGGGGGTGCGGGTGTTACCCCCCTCTGAGATTTGAAAAAAATCTTACCCTCTGTCGATTTTGGCGAAAAATAGTATCTTTTTCCAGGTTTTGAACTAAAAATAGTATGTTTTTTCAGGTTTTGAATATAAAATAGTATGTTTTTTCAGTTTCTATCTAAGTTTTTCAAATGTACCCCTCCCTGAAATTAGAAGCGTGTGCACGTGTATATATATATAACTCAGTTAAAAATCAACCAATTTTCCGAGACGCGTAAAAGAATTGTTTAAAACTTTGTAGAAGAAGATAAATTTCCACCGCTCCTTATTCACCCTTTAAACTCGCTTTAAAGTTAATAACAATTTTTAAGCATAAAATAGGGTGGGGCAAGAAGGGGCGTTAAAAATAAATCGCAATCAGACTCAAAAAAATTAATACGTCAATACGACTATAATGAGAATGATATAGCGGTTGATCCCTATTGTCCAAAATATTCTTGTCCTGACGACAAAATATTTTAAACATCTGGACGTTATAACGGATAAGTAGGATTTTTCCGCAGTGTGAAAAGTATGGATATAGCTATGGACAATTTTCAAAAGTATCCATTGTTAAATGTATCCCTGGACATAATCATTACTTGTCACAGGTAGCGTTCTTACTTATATTCATAAGTGTTAACATATCTATGAACCATCCGAAAGAAATATCGATGATATAATCTGTGGACAAAACTTCTGGACTGTCTATGGGATTTCCATTATATAATCTAGCACAATTATATAAAATTGTCTTCGTGATTTGCTTTTTTTTGTAAGGGCTTTTGGCCATAAATATATTCATTTAATTGTACAACGTTTCGGCAAATATATTGCCATCTTCAGGTAAAAACATCTACAACACATGAAAAACAATTTTTACATTTTACATTTTATTATTATTGTTTTGATTTGAATTCAATAACTGATTGTTATACACGGAAAAGTACGGACAAGATAGGAAAAACGTGGATTTTGTACACGGTATGGTATTGTTCATGCATGTTTATTTTTTTAGTTGAAAGTTGTAATTTGTAAGCAGTAACTTGTTAATAGATTTTGCGTCTCATTTTTATTAAAAGTGTGGTTTCAAAAGTGCTTTATTATTTTCTGCATATGTATTATAACTTTATAAGGTAATTTGTTTTGCGCTTTTATGATAATGTCACCTGTATGACTGAATCATAAGTCTTATCGCTTTGCATCGACGCCACATCAGCAATATCCTACTGTTATTTGTCATTAGAGAGAAAATAAATTTTGTTTTGTACGACTGTGGAAATAGGTACTAGCTTCACCGAAAACTTGATCTCGGAGCTCTCTTTCAGTTACGGCTTTAATATGTTTAAGAGCAAAATAAGCTCTTCTCCACAAAGAAATAAGATATTTCTCCATTATTTATTTATTTAATTGATACCCACAAATCCCACTGGAAATATCCAGTATTTTTGTGTGGTCATATCTGTATTTTCACCCAGTGTTGTACTGGCTATATGAGCAATTCGGGCCCGAAAAGTAGGTGAACAGTAAACTCGAGCCAGTAACCTCAAGCTAGTACACTACTGTTTTCACCTAACTATTAGCTTTTTCTTTTATAAATATATGTATTGTACACAGCATTCATAATTTCATTAACTAAAATTAATATAAGGTGATGAGGGGAAAAACCTCATTAACACCTAAAAATCTCTGGTTTATTAAAAGCTTAAATTACGTTTAGAAAAGCTTAATTAGTGACCATTATCAAGGCCTTGAACTTGATTCAGAATGCAAACGGTTTACAAACAATAGTCGCAATACATAGCTAATAACGCAATTTCTATTAATACATTATTTTCAAATCGGTTGTAAGTAGTGGGTAAATAGTATAATATTTTTTTATTTTTTTCATAATAAGATGCTATATTATGTGTATATAAATATTTGTAACGTATACTATATCTGTTATTTGATGAAAAATAGAATAGAAACTAGGCTTATGTGTTCGCTTACAAATATATATGCAGTATGAAGACATATGATTATTTATATAAATGTATTCTTCACAGTGACATTGCAATTTTTTAAGTATGTACTTATTTCTTCTATCTATTTTAAATAGATTTTAAGTAAAATTTAGAGTTCTGTTTAACACAAATCAAATATCTATCTGTTAGTTTATTTAAATAGATAAAATAAATACCTGTATATTCGGATATAGCATTCATTTCTAATCAAACAGTGTACAAGCAAACACTACACATATTTCGTGACCACAGTATTGCTACTACAACGACAATGATGTATTTTTTTTTCCACGAACGTACTCATCAAGGTCATCTTAGTATGGTATTTAAACAAATCATATTCTCTAAATAAACGAAATGATTCTGGTTTTGATGGTTTTTTTTTTTATTAATTTATACACGACGTGATACACCTATTAAGCTATTATTTGTTTGTATTTTTGATAAAAAAAAAAATTGTAAATTGAGAAAGCAGATAATGTTGTAAAAGACCGTCTTATAACAGATTAAGAGTATTATTTTTCTTTTATCAACAGGTTAGTCAATTATTATACAGACATTTAACTACAGGGATACCCAATAAAGAAGTCAATGCTTTTAAAGTAATTTTTGTAAACAATTTACTTCTCATTTTTTTTTTTCAATTCAATTCAATTCAATTTTTTCATTGAAGTATTTTGTTTAAGCTATTACATTTTGTGAAATACAATTATAAAAAAATTTCAGCAACTGACATTATTTAGAAACATTTTTAAATTTATGTGAAATTTTTGAAATTATTAAATTTTTCTTTTTATGAAGAACATAAGTATGACAAAAGAACAAATACAAACCAAGTAGGAATTAGATTTTATATCTTCGATTTCTCTATGAATAATCGAAAATCGATGTTCGGAAAAATAATCGTCATCGACAATAAACCACGAAAAAATACAGCAGTTTATGCATATTTACGGAACTTGAGAAAGATACTATTTGCTTAATAATAATAAATTTAAAAAGTTCAAAATTATCGCCAAATAAAAACATCGATAATCATGGTTTCACACAAGTAGTTAGCAATATTTATTTATAAGAACAGCTTACAGCTATAATTGCGTTACATTTATAGTTACTATGTTATATATTTTTATTAAAATTGGTTGAATAATTGCTATTAGAAGAAACATTGTGAGCTATGGCTTTCAGTATTTCAAAAGAAAATAAATAAAAACAAAAAGAAAAGAAAA
>JAABKK020003050.1:12684-28466 GCA_011634745.2 Catotricha subobsoleta
ATTATTATTATTATTATTATTTTCTGTTGATAGAAAAGTCATCTTTCCCTCTTGATGGTGGGTAGATTAATACCTATTATATACCATATATATAAACATTTCCAATATAAATACAAATATTATTCGTATTATTCGGTGAAACTAATACGTTATCTATACGATACTATAATTTATATAGGATGGATTTAAATTCAACATCATACAAATATAAATAAGATGATATTTTTATACAAAATAGAGATTAGAATAGTAGATTTATAAGACAGACATATTTCGATTTATTATAGGTTTTTAATAGCGTGTAAAATAAAAATATACGTAGATTTTTAATGACAATCAAACGCACTCATTAAAACCACAACGCGTATTAATGAAAAATTCTATTATAAGAAAACAATAATATTATAGTTAAAAATAAACTTGGAAAAAAGAAATTTTTACGTTTTTTGTTTTGTTGTTTTTTTCTTCTCTCCTGAATGAAAAATATAACAAAACAAATGAGAAAAATAGAAGAAAAAAGTAAACTTTGATTTTGATATTCGAAGTAAGTATGTTTATTTACAAGAAATTCAAACCGCTAATTTTGTATATTAATTATTATGAATGAAAGTGGAAAATTTAATAATACGGTTTAATGGTGAAAATAGTAGGTGGTTTATAATGTAAAACTTACATAATAATATTTTGTTGTGAATGTTTTTGGTTTGATTTTATGTAAAATATGTAAGTACAATACATGTCTTTACCAATTACCGCATTACAGATGTTTTTGTGAAAACTTATCAAGAAAACAACAGAAAACAATGTCAAGAACGTATTTTCTTTATAAATCAGTTATCCAATATATATTTAACTAATATTAAATTATGTGTCAGCTGAAAATATGTAGACCTACAATTCAATAAGGCACACATTACTTTTATAATAAAAACTTTCAAGTTCGGTGGATATATGTTTAATTATATTTATTGGTGATAATCTACAAACAAGATGCTCGGATATTTTATCTTTATTCGTTATTAAATATTTAACTATTTGAAAAACAATAATCTGTCTAAAAGTTTTTTTTTTTTTTTTTTATTATTTATTATTGTCATTTTATTGGCAATATCTAGTTCTGTATTAAATAAGTTGTGGTTAACTAATAACGATCGAGGGTTATATAACAGAAATTTTTATGATTTTCATTGTTCTGTTTATGTTGTAAAGAAATAGCATACACGAATCCCTTAAATAACGGCGTCACATTCTTTTATTACTCTTATTTTTGTTGATTTTAGTTAATTTTGAAAAGTGTTTTGTATTTTATTTACACTCTTTTTTTTTTTTTCCTTTTTCTATTAGTGTTTGTGTGTTTGGGTGTTATTTCTGGTGAATTGATTGTCGCTTGGCAGTTAGAAGTGTGGTACCCCTAACTCATAAAATTAATTAACTGTCCAAATTTGGTATATAATTTTGGTGGACAGAATAAAAAAGAAATGAAAAGAGAAACCATTTGGCTGTATAAAACTTAATGAGGAAAGAGTTTTATTTTCGATTTCTTTATTTAATTAAGGGTTCATAATGAAAATTTGGAAACCTTACAATAATAATTATAGAAATTACATTGTCTCGATGCTACCATAGAATTGTTTCTTTTCTTCACAGTTTGATGCAAATTGCTTAATTTTCCGTGAATTACACACATGAGACATTTTATTTTCGCCATAAAATTTATTGAAATTATCATATACAGCTGCGTGTGGCTATAATTTTCGACGAAAAACGTAATTATTTTATTTGGTATTATAAAGATGAATTGGTTATATTTATATAAGAATCATTATGATGTTTTGTAATACACACATATAAATAAATATATATATTATTTATTTATTTTATTTTTTTTCGGGGGAGTTGAATTCAACAGTGCAAATTACTGCGTTTCCCATCTGTAGATGGTGTTAAATTACTAGCTTTACACATTTTATCTGCATGAAATGTTAATATATAATTTATTCGAAATGATATATTTGTACGCACAGCAACACAATTCAATGTCAATAGTTCAATGTACTTCTTCTGTTTAAGTTCATTTCAATATAAATTAGACTAGATGGCATTAAAGATGTTACTTTATATATGTTAATAGATAGGAAAATCCAAATTTCATAATATTCATTTTTTTACATAAAAAAAAACAGTAGGTACTTAAATGCTGCTAACTGTATTAAAAAACTGTAAAGATTAATTATTCATTAATTACTTATGTGAATGACTTAAAATCGCTTGCTATATCCACCTTCTTTTTTTTTTTTATCAAAATTGAATTTCAAAAATTTGAATAATTCATAAAATGTTAATCAATTCATAAATTATCAAATAATTGTCCATTAAAAATTGAACGAACATTATCTGTGCCATTCTGTACTGCTCATACTACTCATAAATGTAAATTATGATAAGGAAGCCGTTAGTTCTTGAAACATCTAATTATTCTAGCTGTATTATATTGTAATATAAGCCATCGATAATTCGTGAATGTAAAATCTGGTAAGGGGGGCGCGCGATTATGATTTATATCGTTATAAACAAAAGTTGAGAAAATGTTCATATAATACGAAAACCGTACAATTCCTTTGACATAAATTTACCAAATGTTTTTAATATAATTTATATGAATAATGAATATATAAAATTGGGAAATACGAAAATCGAACCGTCTTTTGCCCGTACACCACATCATTATCATATAAATGTATTCAAAATCATATTATCAATAACAATTCCATATCATAGATATACATGTATCTAATGGCTGTTATATATCATAGAATATAACATTAGTAAGATATGAAACGTGAATGAGGAAGCCACAATATAAAACTATAAAATATAGAGAAAACTTTATTAATAGCAAAGAAAAAAAATAAATAAATAAATAAATAACAGCCGAAAAAGAAAAAAAAAATTATATATAAAAAGTTTGGTTCTTCGATTCATAATTTTTGTTGTTGTGTTTGTTGACGTTGCTGTTATGACCAGTGGTTTTTAACCACTTTAAAAAAAAAAAAAAAAAAACTTTGGAAAAATATACATTTTTTGATATCACTATTGGGTTTCTTATTATTTTTATTTATAGCATATGATTGCCTGTAAAATATATTGATAACAATTTTTCAAACAACCGATATAATCGTCGACGCAAATCACATTTGAATTAGTGGATTCAGTATCAAAATGTTTGTCAATAAAAGCCACACATTTTTCCTTGACCTTGTACTTTTTTTTTTAAACTAAATTTGGAGTGTGCAAATTTAATTTACATTACAAAGTCGAATTATTTACATTTTAAGTCGACCAAATTTATTCAAAATAAAAAAAAAATAATAATTGCATCTTAATTAATTTGTTTATATTACCAAAAAAAAAAAAAAAAAGAAGGGAAAAAAAACAGATAATATATTTGTTGTGCCACGCGACAAATTAATGTTAAGTATATTATGCTTGGGATTAGAAGTTATTGTTATTCAATTGATTGACACGATTTGTCTTATTAAAATTGCGCCTTCTCTTGTCACACAGATACCATTAGAATAATTTGAAAAAAAAACACACAACAAAAACAAAGAATAACAAACAATCAAACGTAGTAAATATTTATGCAAATGAGAATATTGGATCCGGTTAAATAATTGCTACTCCTTAGCCACTTACAAAAAAAAAAAAAAAATAGCAAATCTCGTTTCTCTGCAATCATTTAATATTGGTTTATTGAGCGATTTCAAAATAGTGTCAATACGAAGTCGAACAAATAAAAAAAGAGCAAAGAAAAGTGGGGAGGAAAACGAGTAACAAAAACTGCTAATATATTATGTATTAAATAAATAGAATTTTTTAATCATGATTATGGCACGAGTACGATGAGCTATTTTTATTAATTTATTTAATTTGAATATTATAATTTAAATTCGAGGTGTTATTATAGAAGAACCAATCTTTTATGGTGAATTGGTAATAGTCAATCTATTTTTATACGTGCGTATGGGTAGGGAGCTACTAATTTGCGATTTGATATTCAATACATCATACAAAGGTTTGTGGATGAAATGTATTTAGTTTATATTAGTATGAAATTTGTAATTTTCTGAAAGATCCATCTTTATTTTATGTTCTTTATTTTTTTTTTTTAAATTCTTTATTCAATATAATAACAAAATTTAGTGAAACAACAGAGAATTAAGTATGTGTTTATCAGTTTTATTGTTTTATATCAAAATTAATTGAAATTTGAAAAAAAATATACCGGCTACCTATATATTTTTTTTTTCACGGGGATTTTTATCTTGGAATATTTTATTTTGGTTATTTTTATCTTAAAGTAGCTTAAGTTAAATTAAAAAATCAATATTTTATTTATTTATTTTTTCTAAAATAATACAAGTATAGATTTTGTAAAATTCTTTTTTTCTTTGATTACATCGATATTTTTCCGAATTTAGTCATCATATATTTTCCATTTACCTACCAAAATAGACGCACTTTATCTTATGCATGATATACAATAATTATGGATCTGGATGGATATTGGCTCTTATAGGACCCGATTTTGTGGCGGAAGGTGTATATTTTTTTTTCTTTTGTTTTCTTCATTTTGCTTATTTTTTCAGAATAAAGTAAACGGATTGCAGCTAAAGTATAAATAAAACATAACATAGCAGGAAATAAATCCATTGGCAGCTTTTCTATCGAATTATTATAAACTGATATTAAATATGTGAAACTTTTAACTGCCTTTTGGTCTTAGACGTCAGATTTTTCTATTTATTAATTTAAAGAATGAATATTGTTGCATGTGTCCTTCGATAATTTTCTATGAGTAGAGATAATAAGCAATCACAACATTGACGGAAACCCTGAAAATTAAACCTATTACTATTACCGACTTGACAGTGGCGTTTTTTTTTTTGTTTTCGACCCCTCCTAACACTTATGATTTAAACCCTCCCTGGAAATAATGACCTTGCGTATATAACACGGCCAACTAGCATTTTAAAAAATGCGATTATGAAATACAAAGCAGACTGTAATAAAGTTATAATTTTTAAGCGCGGTGACTCAGTGATTCTTTTATTTTTTTTTATTATATATATGTATATATTTTAAGCAATTAACAAATTAATAGATAAATAAACAAATTAGAATTTTTATACAAAAAATTTGTATTGCGTCAAACGTTGTTAAATAATTCTTAAACATATTTCAAGTTGTATAAAAATATTTTCATTTTTAATGACTGTCAGATATTAATTTATTAATTTTAATGAGTAATTACTTCGGTCTTTCCTGCTTGTGGACAATAATATAAATTCATTGTGATTCGTTTAAATATGATGCACGCACATTATAAAGTTCTGACCTCTGAACTTATCTTCTTAGTACTTATTGCGCAAACAAGTAAATTTAACATATAAGCTACTATAACACAAAAAAAAAAAAAACAAATCCATTACTGTATAAAAATGCTAAGGAAAATACACTTATTTCGAATATATTAAACGATATCAAAATTGCTAATTTACTTTACCAAACAGTTTACCAAGAAATTTGTATATATATTTTTGAAATTTCCTTTTTAAATTTTTTTTTTTTTATAAACTTTAAATCAAAAACCAATATTCCATAAAATAACTCAAAGTTTATTTAAAAAGCAATTTTCTTGTTCATGGTATCATACATTTATTTTATAAAGAGGGTGTTACCTAGTAATATCATTTATTTTATTTATTTTTTTTAAATCGTGCAAATGGTTAATTTAACAAAGAAATATGAAAATATTTTGCAATACTTCAAGTATCATTTATGTGTTATCAGAGGCGGTAATTACATTTGAAAGTAATTTAATTATTTGCAATTATACATAATTGTAAGATTAAAAAAAAAAGAAGAAGTGTGATCGGTACTTAATTGCATGTTTAATTACATTTCGATCTGTTCTCTTCTATTTATAATTGAATGTGTCAGAAAAATCGAACTCAAATTATATTTTTGTTTACGTAACTTTGATTTTGGTAAGCATTTTTTACAAGATGTAATCAGTTCACTCGTATTGTAAAAAATATTTTATTTTTAAGTTTGCTGGTAAATTGTACAAACGGTAATGAAATTGCGGTTTTGGTCATGGTCAACGATATATTTTATTATTAACTGTTATTCTGGTATATTCGCAGTGGTTGTTTTATTGCGTTGTAAAATCGGTTGTAGAAAACATTGACACTGGATTGGTTTAAAACCTCACACACATATAACAATATATACTTAGTTATATTTATAAAAACAACCGATTTTACAACGCAAAAGACAACAACCGTAAATGGGCACTTAGTGTCTACCACGTTTCACGATAACAAAAGATATATCCTTCATTGAGATATTGTTGCTCGCTCCAGTTTTTATTTATTATAGGTCCGTTAATTTTCAAGCTCATTGGAATTCAAATTCAATCGTATAGGAAACTATAGATAGATATTTGTAGCAATTATGTATGATACGTTGCAGTACCACACAGGTCAATGTTAATTTCATCGGGTCTCCTTCGCTCACAAACATACCGTGCAGGCTTGAGCCATTCGTTGTAATTCGACCGATTTATAATGGAGTTAATGGCGAAGAAGACACGAAGAAATTTAAAAAAAAAACTGATTGTACTGCATCGTACGTGGAAGACGAATACAAACCAACGAATGAAGTCGTATACAACTAAAATTAAATGAGCTTAAGTATTAGTGTGCAATATATTTGATGAAGTACGTAGACTGTTGTAACAGGTGTTTAATTTGATAATTAGTCAATTGGTCATTATGTATTTTTTTTTTAGCTGCTATTAACATTTTATATAGATGCAAAATAAACTCTTCACTCATTAAGATTTAATATTCTTTATTCTGCTCTATCTTCATCCTCTATATTGCTACTGTATTTGTTTATATTTTTAATTTTAAAATCATAATGTCAAATCTAGCGATATGAGAAAACCACAAAAAAGAACACACCATTTCATGAGCATGAGTGACACATCTCCCTGCCATGTTTATTAAGTTGAATTATTTTTGTAATCCTGTTTGTAAATAAATGCGAATAGTTTATCTCGATATATTTCGCTTTTGCTCGCGGAATATTCGGTTAATATCTTCGACAGACCTGTCTCTGTGTAGACCATATTATTGCCATATGTGTGTCTGTACTAATTATTTTGGTGTGGACGAGACTGCGAAGCAGATTGAATATATTCAAACATTTGTAATTTCGTAACACTCGGGCAAACGTACCATCTCAGTGCAGAAATTGTACGTGAACATTTTTTTTTTAGAAATGTATTTAAAAATAAATATATAAAACTTATCGAAATATTAAAGGTAATTTAATACTTTTAATTACAATTACATGAAAATGTAATTTAATTAATAATTACAAGTAATTTAATAACGCCCAACCCTCTGTGTTGTGTATATACAAAAATAAGGAAATATATAATTATAAAATATACCCATGACATTGATTATAGAAATAAAATTATAATTTTTATATTATTAGATAAGATATATTTTTATTCTAATAGATTTTGTTTATTATATTTTAATCTTTTATTAGAAAAACATCGATAAAAGCGCTTTTTACAAGCACATGGTTTGTTGTTTATCAGCACTTGATAATGAGATGTACAAAAACCTCGAAAAGCTTCATGTAAATTAACAAATTTAAAATATTTTGTGACAATAAAATGTGTTTAATTTCGAATCAAAATTAATTTAATTATATGGTCAATGTTTTGTGAAAAATAAACAAAGTATAAGCATATATAATTTTTTGGCTTAAAAATAATATGTATTGTGACAAAAATGTAAATTCATACAGGAAAATTAAATAAAAGTAAATTAAACCTATTTATGGTAGCGTATAATTAATTAATAATTACCGAGTAAAATAATTACGGAGTAAAATGATTATCTTCTAATTAGTGAAAATAAAAATTTCAATAGCAATATACATACAATTCTAAGCACTTTATGATTATACTTATTATTACTACCCACAATAAGTATTTTCGAATGATGAATTTTAAATTCATGTTACAAGCTTTTATTTCATTTTATATTTTACATTATCCGAAATGTTTTTAAGTGGAATTTATAAATGTTAAACCATTCGAAATTTGAAGAAATTATAAAATTAATTTAAGAAATTTGAAGTTTATAAGCAGATTATAAAATATTTAGAACAAATAGACTTTTCATAAAATGTGTAATAGCTGATTTCAATTTATTACTCGAAATTTCAGTGTCTCAAGATCAATACGATTTTTTTTCCCTTAATAATCGCCGTATGACTACGATAAGTATTTTAATTGGATTAAATTAAAAAAAAAAAAAAACTCGTTGAAAAGCATAATATTCGCTAAGAAATATTTCGTTTTAACATATGTGAATAGCACTAGAAATGTCTGGAAGATTAAGACAGTCAAGTAATATCGTCAATATAAATAGAAATTGACGGAATCGTTAAAGCAATTATTTTATTTAAATAAACACATCCACTAAATTTATATTTAGGTATCGTGATCGCATAATTCAACAATCTGTTCATATGCATTTTAACCAGTTTTTCTCATCTATTAATAAAACCATATACCTACTATTTCTTCATATGGAAAACGTTGTCTAGCAGCATATTTTCTAAATTGTACGATGCTATATTATATATATTTACGTGCAGAATATCTGCATGAAAATTTCTTATTCTAGTATTGTGCAAAGTGAACTTCAAAAATGAGTTTTATTAAAAATTCTTGGCAAGCTTTCCTAGGAATGTATATCCGCCATTGCTAAAAACTTGGTAAGAAACTAGTTTCGCAATTTAAAATCCAGTTTTAAAAATTAATAATAATAAAAGAAAAAAAATACTTAATTAACATTTTTAAGATCTTTATTTATCACCAATTAAATTACAAAAAAAAAGAAAATGATGGTTTATTTAATTTTGAAACCATTATATTTAATAATTTTGATGATTAGATATGAATTTTAGTAAAACGTTGACATTCTTTTGATCATTGGCAAATTCACAAAAAAAAAAAACTCAAATATTCGATGAAAGCAGGCGCGAATTAATTTCTTAAAACTACAGATGGAA
The DNA here is from genome assembly GCA_011634745.2 of Catotricha subobsoleta. Lineage (NCBI taxonomy): Eukaryota > Metazoa > Arthropoda > Insecta > Diptera > Cecidomyiidae > Catotricha > Catotricha subobsoleta. The sequence goes on from JAABKK020003050.1 coordinate 21,853, forward strand.
TTTATAATTTTTTATTTCTATAGTCAATGTAATTTCGCCATATGAAGAACGTTTATTGAATTATTTAATTATATTAAATTAAAATAGTTTTTGGTTGTTTCTATGATTTCCACATATTATCGTGTTAAAATTAGAATATCAAATAAAATATAAAAAAAATATATATATATATATAACGTCAACATAATAAATCAATAAACCACTATAGTGCCCACATAAATTATATTTAAGTAATCATACGTAGACTGTTGTCACGTGACAAAATTAGGCATATAAATATCTTAATTATTTGACAATCATATTGACATGATTTACGATCTATTTATAAACATTTGAATGCGATAAATTTGTGTAATATGCAATATTTCCACCTAATTCAAATCCTATAGCAAAATTCTTTTTACATATTTATCTACTTTGAATATAGAAATATCAATGTTTACATTTGAAATGATTGTGGTTATGGGTAAGATTTAAATAATTCATTTTTCACTTAAACAAAACATAATTTCGATTATTATGAATAGATCTCTTTTTATTTCTTTTCTTTTTTTTTTTTTTTGGATGAGAGTATAAAGTTTAGTGGATTGAGTGCGTACGTTAATATTTTCAATCATAAACAATTTAACACATTTTATTTGTCTTATAAAATAAGAAAATGATAGGATCATATTGAATTATTTAATCATTGAATCGTTTAGACCCAATTAATATACGTGATTCTTTCAATAATGAACAGTAGATTGCAAATTTTTGTATATACCTGTTCAAATCCGCCTACAGCAGTACAGTACAGTATACAGTATAAATTTCACTTAAACCCCTATCCCACACGTTGAGATATCTAAAGTGTAATATGATTCGTTAAAAGCGATATTGAGCCTAATTTTCTTTCAACAATAAAAGTAAATAACATATTAAAAGCGACCATTAAACACAGAATATTACATGCTAAAGGGCACAAAATGTCTACAACATAATAAAGGATGCAATGTTATTTTATATAAAGAAACAACAACAAAAAGAATAAATATATTTTGCCTAATTCTTGACGGATGGATTGGTATAGGATTCCTATTTCAAAACATAATTAATATTATAGCACAAGTCTAACTTAATATAAGTGTTGGCATAATTGAGTAAAATAAAGCTTCTAACCAAATTCAATATTGTGATAAATTTATTGTATGAATTATATCGAATCGATATTTAACCTATAATCGGTGTTAATTCAACCACTGCTACACCAAATAATAACAAATCGCTTGAGAGGAAACCATAATAAAACAAATAGATTTAAATGTACGTTCATTTTTGCAGTGGGTCTTATATTATTTAATTTAGTGAAATTTTGTAGTAGGGCTGCGTAAGAACTTGGCAATTATAATTAAAAAGAATATATCCAGTTTATCAGTATTGGTGCCCATTTTCTAGTACTTTTAGTACTGAGAATTATAACTACAAACACAAATACTTCTTATAGGTATTTATTTTGTTTCTAACGCTATATTTACAGTACATTAAATTGAATAGGAATTATTGTATTTGTAATAGAAGTACTTTAAAATAAGCATTGCTTAAATTTTTCAATTTAATTACCGTATATGCTGATATTTAACAAGCCCTGTTCTGTAAACATTTGATATAAATTTATACATTGAAATATTAATATGCTTGTTCTCATACGTGCACACTGGGGGGTGGTAGGTGGGTGTTGCAAAAAAATCTTACCCTCTGTCGATTTTGCCGAAAAATGTATCTTTTTTCAGGTTTTGAACAGAAAATAGTATGTTTTTTAAGTTTTAGAACTACCCTACCTCGATACCCTATCTCGATTTTCTAAATACGATTTGCATACAGCGCGATTTTTTTCGCGGTGTTTTGGAAGAATTTGAAGAAAATAGTATCTTTTTTCACTTTTCCAAAATACGATTTGCACTCAGCGCGGTTTTTTCCGCGGTATTTGAAGGACAAGACCGTTTTTTTGCTCGCAACTTTAATTTGAGGCTGTTTTGCAATCGTCGATAATCAAAAGCGTGTGCATCTATGCTTGTTCTTATGAATTTATTGCCAAATACAATATTTGTCACATCCGGTAACTGCTTGCAGTAATGACTAATTGCATTTTTATTATACACCGATTATTTTTCATTGTTATTTAATTTCTTTTATATTTGTCATCTTTAGTTGTCACGAAATAATAAAGATATAAATATATTAGCTACTATAGATTAGTATAATAATCTCTTATAATTATTATTTTCATGATGATATAAAAATCAAATTATAAATTTATTATTTTTATATTTCTCGATTTATGACTTTGATATTTCAGATTTTAAATATTGGTGTGTGTGTGTAAATGGTTTTTTATTTATACATATTTAAATATAAAATCAAAAATATGGGTTTGTCTATAAATTTTATAGACATTTTGTCTGTAGAAATGTGTCAATAAATATATATATTGCTTAGCCAAAAGCTTATCATCGTTAAATACGACGTTAATGGATATTGGATATTCATAAATTATTGAATAAACATTTTTATTATTATATTTAATACTCAAATATATAACAACAACAAAATGTTAGAGAAACATCCACAGAAGTTATGAATTGTAAATATATTTATTATAAAGTATTAACTATCCATAATATTTTCTTCCCATATTACCTTACTTCTTATTTTGGCTAAATCGCAAATAGGCATACATACAATGTATTCGATGCTAACAGTGAATAATAAATCGAAATATATTGAGAGGCTTGGGACAAACTAATCTTCCGAAAACTTTCATTTATTTATGAAAAACTTGCTTTGATTTCCTTTTATTGAGGATATTCTTTTTATATAGCGCTATTATCATATTTATCGTTAGGTTAAGAAATAATGTTTGGATCGTATTATAGAGGTTATAGTTGCAAATGATTATCTTCCGACGAACGCAAATACACACACGCACATATAAATAAATAACAGTAAATAGACACGACAAACGCAAGCCCTTTACATTTTAAGAACAAAAAAAAATAAATAAAAATAATAAAAAAAAATCTCTTCGGGGAGTTCGAATTTATATAAAGCTCTAGCTAAAGAAAAATCTTATATTATATTTGCAATGATGATAATAACAAAAAAAAAACGCACAAAAAAATGAATTGGAAAAGGAAAAACTTAGGAGACGTTTGACAAAGATGGGGAGGATATATTTGATCAAAATTTTTTATTTTGTTTTCCTATTATTTTTTTTTCCCGTTTATATAAATAAAAATCGATCTTATTTGCAATCGAGGATATGAATAGTATTTTTATACAGCGGTTTTTCTACTATCAATAAATCGTCAGACATCTATACAAAAAATTAAAATAAATAGTACCTATACTTCTAATAAATTCGAATTCAGATGAAAAATCATTATTTTCTAATGATAAAATTGATGTTCTATCACAATCTAATTAAGTTTATGCCGACAGTTCGTCTATTTTATTTGTTTATTTGAAGAAAGCTTTTTTTTTATCCTTTTTTTAATTTATATCAGAGTTAATACCATATTAACAACCACGTGTACCGAAATATTTTCCCTTTTGTCAACAAATCACCGAACACCCTTTACTTTTGAAGCCAACCAACTATTTTCTATTCTATACATCATATTATTGAATATGTGTGTCAGGTAATTGATATAGCGATACAGAAGAAGTAAAATGAATTATCCATAGTGACAGTCACGTAGAAAACTTCCAATTCAGTTGTTATACAATCTTCAATCACATTTGCCATATCACGCACCATATGCGATAATATAAATTACATACTGAAATAAATCCAAAGTCCAAACAGTTTCCGATTAATTTCAATATTCTATTACACAAATAAAAATGCTCAATGGGGCTTAGTCCTTGACCATCCAATTCTACAATCAGTATAATTGTTATCTAAATATTCGATATTCTCTATACAATTTATATAAACTACAGCTATAGGCTTTTCATAGTGGATAAATGGGATCTCATGTCGTAATTCTACTTATTTTATAAACTTTATTTTCAACAATCCGAATAACTAAAGGCTTGTAGGTAATAATTGTCCGATTAATATAAATAAAGGAAAATAAAAATTATCTGGAAAATGTTCAATGTTTTCTAGATTACGGATTTTTAATTAAATTTACTCTTATCGATCGATTTTTTTGTTTGATACCTGCTACCAATGTTTTTTTTGGTTGCATTTCACATCCTGATTAACGTGAAGAAAGGATTTTGAAAATAAAATGGATCTTCGATGTGTTGTAAGCCTCTGATGTTGTGAATATGACAATATTTGGCAATATTTGAAGCACCTTTATAAATAAGGGTATTTCTGTATTATCAGTCAGATAGAGTAAATTAATGCCTTTCAAATATAATAAATTGGATATTCGTAGTTAGAAAGGCATGAACTTGCCCTATCTGACTGATTATACAGAAATAAAATTATTTGTAAAGGTAAGATTAGAATGCTTTAAACATTGCCAAATAATGCCATTTTAACAATTTCAGATGCTTACAGCACATCAACAGTGGCGTAACTTCGCAAATTGCGCCTTAATGCAAGTTTTGAAGAGGCGCCCTTATTAATATAAGTTTTTAACTTTAATTTTACATTTTTACAAAAAAGAAAGTCTCCACTTTCTGCTAAAGTTGTGAGAGCAAAAAAAAAAAAAAAGGTCTTCACTTTCCCGGAAAAAACGCTCTAAATCCTAGAAAAAAAAAACTCCCTAAATCCTTGACGCCCTAATGCCCCGCATTATTCGCATTATCCTAGTTACGCCACTGCACATCGAAGATCCTCTTTATTTTCAATATCCTTTCTGTACGTTTTTCAGGCGGCAAAATGCATCTAAAAAAAAATCGATCCACCTTTTATTAGATATATTTATAATTAAAAATTGTTTTTGTTGTTTTTTTGCAATTTATTGTTTTCTGTAGAAAAGTTAACCCTACGAACAATCCAATTCAATTCAATTCAATTTATTCATTTAAGTATTTTGTTTAACCTATTACATTTTGTGAGATACAATTATAAAAAAAATTCAGAATTGCTGAAAAATTTCGTACGAACAATCCTTTAATCTATAATTCTTCAAAAATATGGTTATAAAAAGAATCGTAAATCATTTCGTTAAAACATAATTTATTACTTAACGCTAATGAGCTTAAAGGATTATTTAAACGTAAAAATACTGTCATTAAAAATTTACCGAATTATTATTATTATATTTTTTTTTTATAATAAGACAATAACCGATAACATTATAATAAAGGATCGTAAACGAGTTTATTTGTATGCAGTAGCTATGTGTTGACTTAATGGTTATCCTTTATTACTGTTTTATTTTCATTTTTATCCTTTGCACGATATATTTTTCTGCGTATATATATTTTTTTTTTTATTGTACCCATTAGACTCAAGGGTTTCATATGAATGAACCGTAATTAATACAAATTACATATATATTTTTTCCTTTGTTTATATTATTTTCATAATGTAGAAAAAATAAGTTTTATCTTGTTTTTTCTTTGAAAACCACATTTTCCAATTACAATATAAATGTGATTACATTGTCATCTAAATTTTGAATTTCTCTATTCTTTATTTTTCTTCATTTCTCATCTTTCTTAAATTATTTAGTTTTTATTGAGTTTAAAAATATTGATTATTGATTAGTAACGTATTGTGTTGATTGCAAGGAAAATATTTCAACATTCTGTAAATGTAGAAATTCAAGAAAACAATAATTTAAATTGCATAATATTGGAAAGCAACCGTTGCGGTATTCTTAACTTTCTATAATATTGATTCCAAACTTGCAATCGAAACTTTATGGTATTTCCGTATATATTATGTCAACATATTTTTACTTAGTAAACAAGCAACGGTACCAATAAGGTAAATGGGGTTATGCTATAAATATTGTGATATCACGCAATGGTATTTTTGAGTTTTTCTATATAAATTAAGTACGGGTGCTGTGCTTCTACTTGGTTTAATCGAATATTAACTGGGATTAATGTTAAAATAAAATATTATTATTTGGCTGTGACATAAAATTTATTGAGCTACGTTATGTTAAATTCAATAATATACCTCGTAATATGCGGCATAAATTTTAACAGTTCTTAAAGATTTAAATAGAATTCAAAAATCAATTTTTTATGTTTTTTTTTTTTGCAATAAATTCTGTACATTGATTTGATTAGACTATATTTATTCGCTTATATTCATAATCTTTTATATCATGCTGTTTTTTATATTTCGGTAATAATATATTATTGATTATCAGTTAAATGATAACCGACAAAAAATGATTTACCAGCCATGAGAGCAGTTTAATAATATTTTCATATTGATTGACTCCATAATTTAGAATTTCTCTATTCTGCGAAATCACAATTTACAACATTTTTTATCTATTTATTTTTTAACTTCATTTATATTATCATAAAGTTGAAAATTTCATTGAGCGCTGACTTTATTGTTATACCAATAATGGCTATATATTAGGGTGACCGAGTTTTCATTATTTTAAAATTTTCCAGATTGCACCAAAATAAAAAAAATGTTTTTTCAA
>JAABKK020003061.1:0-28465 GCA_011634745.2 Catotricha subobsoleta
AAAAAGAATATCTTGACGAACACTGATTATAAGAAATACACATAGTAGCCAATATCCATAATATGGTAAGCATTACGTATCATTTGTTTAAATTCTATTATGGGTACATTCAACTTAATGGAGTGCTATACAAAGAAACCACATTAGACTTACTGATAACTAAAATGAAAAGTTATTTCCAAAATAATTCTCTCCGTATAGTTTATTAAAGTTTATGCAAAAAAAAATATAATACAGCCTTAATATAAAAGCATTTACTTTTTCAATGAAATCATCGTTGTTTTATCAAACTTTATAAGATTCTTCCTGACGGATATAGAGATAGATTCCAATGATTTATTTTCCAAATGAAATTGAATAATTAACTTTTAACTTTTTTGACTCGTAGAGGAAATTAACCAGGAATGGAATGATTTAAATCGATTGTAATTTTCAATTTTGACCTTAATTTTACTTTTTGACAAAAATATATATATATATTTTTTTAATTTTTAATCATTTAAAATTCCGTGAAATTCAATTATATTATAATAATATTCTACGGTATTGGTAATTGGTAATCTTTATATTTTTTTTCAAGCGGTTTTTTTTTCAGAAGTGGCTGCAGAAATTGCCTAACTTGAAAATATATAGGTTTTATTTGGTTCCGATCTCTTGTAGTTCTTGGTCTGTAAAAAGTAAAAACCGATATACATTAGACCGCCCATGAAAACTTTTTTTTTCGAATTTTGTGGGACGCAGGGTCTTATTTCGTTCCTATGGGTTCTAAGAGTGTAGGGTATTAATTTCAGATTTTTTGGAAAAGCTTTAGAGGTCGCGACGGAGCTTTAAAGTTTCGTATTTTGAAACTTTGTACGTTTTATACTGATATTTTTGGACAACCCTAATATCAAAAATAATAACTTTATCTAATAGAGAATTTAATTACCTTTCCAACGCTGTAAAGATTAACAAAATCGGTAAAGAAATAACTCAGGTATGATATTTTGTAGCACCCTCCTCCTCCATTTTTTGATAACAAAATAAGACCCTGCGTCCCACAAAATTCGAAAAAAAAAGTTTTCATGGGCGGTCTAATATACATACATACAAAATGTGGAAGATTTGTCTATATCGAAAATTCATACAATTTACCGCTAGTTAGAGAAAGAATTTGGAATTTAACATTAGAATAGGGTTTTATATAACCAAAATAATATAGTGTAACAATTAATTGGTAGCTTTGTGAGAGATCTGTTTCTTATTTGGGAGAAATTTAATTTAGAAGATAATTCTCACTTGCTTAGGATATAAGTCAGTAGTTTGTTGAAGATAAAACATTATTTGAGTGATAAATTCCATACGATTTGGGACATTAGTCAATTTTTCATTTAGGAGATAAGTCAGGCAACTCTCTTAATTGGATAGAAATAAAATAAAACAATAATTGAAGGTCTTAAATAAGAAGAAACTAAAACAAATATATTCAAAAACAATAAATTTAATATTGGTCATACTATACTATACACATCAGATAGTCTCTATTACTTTTATATATGCTTAATAAATTTACTTTGAACTAAAAAAAAAAAAAAAACAAAAAACACTGTAGTTCAGTCAATTATCTTCAATTAGTCTTCTGAAAAGGCATATGACTGAATCAAATAATGAATAATAAATAAATTCATGCAATTTATTTCTATGAGTTGTAATTCGTTGTCAGTTTCTGGCATAAGATTATTGTGCAATACACTTGATATAATAATGAGAAATACTTTATGTAGAAAAATAAAAACGATGTAGAAAACCGATCTACCTTTAATTCTAAGTGCTTTTCAATTTTGAAATTTATGCTATATGCGTTTTCTTTAGAATTTAGAAATGAAAGGCACATAAATGAAAACATATATTAAATATTAAATACATTATAACGGTAAATTCTAACATAAAACAATCTATTAAAATTGATCGAAAATCGTACGACATCTACTCAATATTTTAACTCCCATCTATCATATATACAATATACATACACTCTAGTTCTCAGAGCAACAAAAAAAAAAACAAAAAATCCAAGATTTTGTTTCGTTCAGCTTGTTTAAACTCTCACAATATTATTGGTTGATAGGGTATTATTCTTTCAACATCTCTTTATTTATATAATTAATTCGATAGCTAACTACATGTGAATAATCAGGCTAACTGTTGTTATGTTTGTTTATTCTGAATTTGCGAAATGTGTATGGTTTTTGTGTGTGGGATTCTTGAATATATTATATAGTAATATTAATATGTATTTATATAATACGCATTGGATCATATCATCAGATGTATAAATTCAATAAAAAATATCTATATGTATATAATTTCACGGAAATAAATATAATAATATTGATTATGGTTTAGCTTAAGAGACCATAATAGCAAAATTTGAATTGCAATTGAAAACAAAAAATATTAGAAGAAAAAAATTAAATGTAAACCAGGCTCGAGATAATTATTTCAAGTTGTCCAAATAATATCTAAATACGATCCTTAATGAACTTTGTAACAAATGTTAATTAATCGGTACACTGCTTTACTTTTGTGGACAAACTACAAAAAAAAAAAAAAAACTAAAATGGTATTTTATATAAACATGAAGTTATAGATCATTAATGAAAACATATACCTATATTTTATAGATCCCTACCGCATTGAGTGATCAATGATCAAAATCGAAATAGAGTCTTATTTTACTTCATCTTTAAAAAAAAAAACAAGTATTTATTTTTCCCCGCTCTTTTCTTTATAAAAATGAAGTCGTATACCAATTGGCCAATTGGCAGCTTGTTTTTTTAAACCTTCCACATGAAATTAGAACCAAATTCAATGTATCCTATATAAGTATTTTCAAGTGACGATTATTAAGTGTCGAAATCAATTTTTTTTAAAAAAAAAACTTTTTAACCTCTCGCCATATAATCAAATCTTACGAATCAAAAATCACCAGATGTTGAAACCAAAACCATTATATTTTTAAGTAACGTCTGCATCTACACGAATGGCCAAGGAATAATAGACAACTACTAATCCCTAAAATTTTACCTTTGGTATTCTTATTACGACGGCTAAAAATAAAGCAATATGAGACAATTTCTGATTTTTTATTCTTGCGAAACTTGGTAAATTTAAAAAAAATAACATATGAACTAATAAGTCATAAAGTATAAAACTTAAGAAGTTAAAATACATTTAAAATACAAATTAATGTCTTGTAAACAACAAAAATTAATAAATTAGCTTAAATCCAAGCTAATTTAAATTGATTTAATATTATAACAAGAACAGATGCTATAAACTTAGTTATAACTACATGCCAGAAACAAAATGTAGTGAATGAAGTAAGTGTACATTTCTATGTTATTCAATCGGCCTTAAATAAAGTCATTACTTTTAATTAAGTCAATGACTTTTCCGGTTCCTCTTCATCACACTATCTCAATGGCTTCAAGAATACTGAAATTCGTAAGAAAAATATTTTGAGATTATTATTAGGAGAGCACTAGCTCTCCAAATTGTTTGAAAAATTGTGGTAAAGTTTATTGTAAAGTTTATAAATAAAATTCTTTGAAATATCTCAAGCGCAGTCATTTTATAAATCACGAACACAATTAAATTTAAATAAATTAATATTAACTAAAATGAAAAAACCGCTTATACTTATAACATATTTTAAATAAAAATTTAAACTAGCGATACATATTTACTATTCTACTCCATTTGGCTTACTACCGATTTTTATCATACAAACACTGAGATTATCACCAATATAATTAATTGTGAAATTTTTGCTTAATAAAAATCACAAATTAGCCCGTCGGTGCCAGATAAGATAATAACCCATATAATAAATTTAGATTTAAATCATTTCAATTTGTAGAAATGAGCGGAATTAACACTTGTAATTGTAAATTTTATAATTACTCAATTTTATAGTTACTATTACCACACATTCATTTTATTGAACATTAATACGATTAAAATTGATAAATTTCATATATTTTTTCAATTATAAAAAATTCTTTGAACACATCAAACGCCTGACTTCAAATCATTTTAAATTTATAAATAAAACGACCAATTTCCAGACCTAATTACATAATTAAGTATATTTCATAAATATTATTTGTTCTCAATTCTCATCTAATCTTCATCTGACCCATCGTATCAAAATTTCAAAACAAATTTAAAGTAAATTCCTTGTATACGAATTATACGATACGCACCGATGTTGGTGATAGATACTATGATAAATATAACAGATAAAATATTTTCTATTTACTATAAACAACGTATATCGGATATCTATTGCTATAAACAAAATATTTTCGTATTCTATTCACACCTATTGTGGTTTGTCTTCCGACTTTGCTATATATAATTTAGAGTTAATGAAGTCAAATGTTGATTCAACAATAAACACACGTAAAATGCATACAGATAACATTCGACCATTCCTAAAAATAACATTAGTATAATTTTTGTATTTAATAATGCTTTACCAAACTCCCTACTGTTAATTTACACTTTAAAATGAAAAGAATTTCTATTACGACTTTTTCGAAGATTTTAAAACATAAAAAATTTGTACATATATTTATATAATTTTATTAAATGATAATTCGATGGGCAAATACTAATTATTTCACAGATATGTATGAATATGTGGTTCACTAAACAAATAAAAAAAAATCCATTAAAATAACCCAATAGGCATTTTTAATAGTCTATAAACCGGCGTCTAACTTTAAGACAGTTTTCTAAATGGTTTAAAAATAGTCTAGAAACTACTATAGTCTATACCTCCGCCATTTTTTTTCTTCATGTTTTGGTGTTTATGTTTAAATGTTTTGTGAAAACAAGAAAATATTAATTTATTTATTCATTTTGGTTTCTCTGATTTTTTTTTTAAAAAAAAGTACTATTTTCTAGGTTACGACGACAGAATACTCCTAATATAATCAGCTATTTCCCACTATATAGTAGCTTCCCAGCTCATTTATTTATTAAGCCAATGTTAAGTGACTCAAATAAATGAAAACGATTGTATAAAATATTTAATTGCAATGGCCATTATTCCACATTAGTTTATATCGACCAACTTATGGCTCTTAACATTTGATAGTAAAACAATCAATTTCCTAGTTGGGATAAGCCCATCAACGATAATTAACTGAAATAAAATCTTGAAGTTTATTTGTAATAAAGTTCCGAATGTTATAACTCTATTCTAAACAAAATAAATATTGTTGTGACGTGAAAAAAGAAAGAAAAAAAAAATCACATAATTGGGTACAAAAATTCATTTGCTTGAATTGTAGCAGGTATTCTAAGTCTTGTGTAAATCAAAACTGACTAAAATATTATCGAAATTCAATAAAGTACAATATACTAAGCCAATGGGTTCCCTTATCTACCGTTTAAAATCTATAATTAAACTTATCGCGTACAGTTAAAAAAGCCATATGACATAATTTCAATTAAGTCGCTCTCTTGTTTTAATGTTAAATGTATTCAAGTTAACTTATAAATTTTCTATAAATAAAAATAAAAAAGCATAGAACTTGAAGTCACACAATTTAGAGAAATGAAATACACCAAACAATGTGCTGTGCGTTCAGTTTACAAATGAAATAAATAAGCGAATATTCAAATAATAAATATTTTCTACATCGATTTTTCGTAAAAAAAAATTTCCCAAATAAATATTATAAATAAGTATGCTACAAACAAATATTCAATAAAATAGAAATACTTATTAGATAAAGAAAAAAAAAAAGAAGAAAAACATTTAAGCAATTATGTTTTTTTATTATTATTATTAAGTACTTTTTTTTTTGTAAGCGTTATGCACTTTAGTCAAAAGTTTTTAAAACAGACTGGTATTTAACTAATATGACTGCTGGTAATAGCAATTAATAATATTAAATATGTAAGTTATTTAAACTACTTGTATATTATTTTTGAATGCAGATAATGTCGCCGGCAAATAGATAATAGAAACATAGAAATTATGATAATGTAACATTGTAAATATGTTGGTATTTTATGATATACATTTATATTCGTAATTTTTTTCTTTTTGGTTATACACGAATCTTTAGTTATAAAATATTGAAAAATTATTTGTTAAGCTAGATGTTGTACAATTGAATTGTATGTAGATGTAGAACAATTTAATATTTATAGCAGCGACTCGTATAGAGCTGAGTTTATTTAATAAAACTAATATTTTAATATTCGAATAATGCGATTAACACGAATAGTTCAAAAATCTTAAATCCCAGTTCTAATTCTTATCCTTTCAATTTTTTTGTGGGTACGGCTTTCATAATATTTATGTGGTGTTTAGTTTTAAAGGTTCGATTTCCATTTTAATTGTTTTGGGTTCGATTCAAAAGTCCAAAAAATTAACTTTCTTGGATTCAGTTTCGGTTCGAATCTGATTTGATTTTCTTTGGAATCGATAGTGTTCTTGCGGTTCGAATCCCTAGTTTTACTGTTCATCATTTAATTTAATATTACAAAAACCATTGATATTGTTACAAAAATAATGTATTTAATTTTATTATGTATTATCAAAATACAGAATAAGACCACCTGATACATAAAAGAGAAAACAAAATATATATATATGTACTTACATTTGTAAATTGTGCTGCTATTTTATTATGTTCTTCTTGATATGCTTTTCGTGCTTTTCGTTTGTCTTGATAAAGATGTGTTAATTTATCTTGACACACTGACTCCAATAATTCTGCATTTGATTTTAATTGTTTAGCTGTTTGTTCCCATTCTTCCATAACTAAGCGCCAGGCTTTTGTTATTTGACTTCCTAAAAAAATTTAAAAAAATGAAAAATTGCATTTATTTTCTTTACTTCAAATTTATAATGGAAGAATAACATGGGAGATCTTTTTTCTTTGTTTTAAATTAAAATCAAGTGAAAATAGAAAATATCTAATCCGTTTCAAACGATTTAAAAGATATACTATTGAATTTAGAATATGGACTAGGTATCAAAATATTTTTACCTTGTAAATCATCAGCACGATCAATTTTTAATCCTTGTTGAGCGGCTGATGTTAAACCAATAGCGTATTCTTTGTCACATTTAACTTTTTGTAATAAACATCGTTTCATTGTTTCAAGTAAACGTAATTCAGCATCCTGACGCGTAAGCAGAGCATCATGTGATGCTCTTCCTTGTAATGCTGATGAAAAACCCATTTTGGTGTAAAAAATTTAACCAAGCCAACACACTGAAATATTGTTTTCAATTTTCTTTTTTTATTAAAATTTTAAACATGCTCCAACGAAAATATTGAACTTTTGATCACTTTTTATTTCGGTAGTAAAACATATCTGTTTTTTTTTTTATTTTGTCAATCGGACGAGTAATTATTAACAATATTTATTTTTAACACGTTTTTTATTCTTTTTTTATATTATGTTAAACTTTCTCAATCTGTGTCAGTGTCGATATGTGCACAACACACACAAACTCAATCCTTATAATTTTTATCAATCAATTTCGTTATTGCGTACAGTGAGTAAATTCCGAAATCGTTTAGGTGGCCTTTTTATATATAATGTGCGCCGCACGGAAAGTTTGAGATTTTCGCAAATTCGTGATGAAACTTTCGTTTTATTCGTCAATCGTACTTACAAAAATGAATTCTGTGAATATTGTAGTTATAATTTTTTAGTTTTTTGTTTCGCTACTTATATACTATTTATATTTTGTTGTTAAGCGTTATACATAGTAAGTACAATAGAAATATTATTAATCGGTGAAGAGAGAGAAAAAAAGAAGATTGGGGCAGTGGCATTACTGATCTGTTAAATTGAAGTAAGCACGTGTATATATTAAAAAAAATAACTGAAAAACGGGTCACCAAACTTGTTTTCAATCATTTATTTTAAACAACTACCTATTCAGTTTTTTATTTTACGATCAATTCTAATATTTAGAAATTTATTATTTTTATTAATTGTTCATTGTCATGAATAATTTTGGCTATAGGTATATGAAACATCAGAAGTTATTTTGTGGATAGAATTTTCACTATATTAATTTATTCAGTGGTATGATTCATAAAATCATTTTGTTTTTACGTATATTTTAATAACCATTGGTTTTTAATTTAAAATCCACCAAGATTTGGTTTAGAATTTCGGAATTTTTTAATTGGGACTATCGATGACGGCATTAAAAAAATGCGCATAATTTTACATTTACAATTGGTTATAAATGCAGTTCGCATGTACGCCACCTCATGTGACTCATGTAATAATTATTATTCATAATAAGAGTAAAAAAATTATATATATATATATACATACTTTACTACTTGCATTATATTTAATATTGCAGTTTGCAGCTTGCAGGTAAGGTAATAAGGTAAGGTAATAAGGTAAGGTAATAAGGTAAGGTAATAAGGTAAGGTATAAGGTATTATTAAGTATTGTAAGTATCTATAAGTATTGGATGTATATGTGTACAAGTCCATGAATATGAAATGCCAAAAAAAAAATAATAATTAAATAAATTAATAAATAAATAATAATAAATAATAATAAATAATAATAAATAATAATAAATAATAATAATAATAGTAATAATGAAAAAAATGCGGTGTGTTTTGTTCTTCTTTATGAATTAAGTTATATTTTTGAAGGGCTTTTTCTATGCTTATTATTCAACGTTAAGACTTTTATTCCACTATTTATACTTTTAATTTCTATATAATAATTAAGACTTAAATTAATAGCACCAAACTTTGTATCGTAATTTGTGCAATGTGTGGTTAATAAGAATAAGGGTCTTTGAATAATGGATTCAGAGTTAGTTTTGAGTATGTAACGAATAAGTATGTTGTGCCAACAAAGAAAAATAACATAAATCTTACCCTAATCTTACCCACAAATCCACAATACTAACTCTGAGGTCGTTATTTCAAAATTCTTAATATATATTAAACGACTCTTATATGTAACCTTCTAATCTGTTTCCAACATAACTCTTTTGAATATTATGGAAAATCAGGTAAATTTACCATTTTAACCAAAAACAAAAATAACAAATTCGAATATATTAAAAGGTATTAATGAATGGACTGCAGATAGAAACAAATACACACAGTTTTTTAGGCAACTGTTCCAAAGTGTACAATAACCAACAGATTGAATTTACTATTTGAACTGGTGATTATTTAAATTTTCATATAAATTATGCCGTTAAGTTCATAAATTGACGGACTCAACTCTGCCAAAAAAAGAGAAGAAAAAAAACTTAGTTTTCTTTAAACAAGAGTTACACCATTTAAAACAAAGGATGGTAGAAACATCGAAGAAATAAAAATTCAAATAAACCACCAATTTATTTCTTGAACATCCATGGATATCAAAAAATAAAAAAAAGGAAAGTTATTATTTATATGCATGCATACACTTATACATACATCCTTCTTTGTTGACTCATTGTATTCGAAAATGGTATTACAATATTATTATAAAACTCTGAGTTCTGAATATATAATAGAAACAGTCAGGTGATAATTGATACCGTTGACAGCGACTAATAAACCGTAAACATAAGAAGCAGAGAAGAAAGAAAAAAAATTACAGCTCTAAAAGCCAAATTTACATTTCTATTAAACAAAAATAATAATATTAATAATAATAATAATAATAATATAATAATAAAATAAAATAAATACTGAATAAAACTACTGTCCGCTTATATTAAAATGTACTTGTACATATTTTATATATAAATAGTGTTCTTTTTCTATACTGCTGACGGCGGCCGTTATATAGTTGAAATATTTTTCAAACATAACTTATTTAATACCTAAATAAATATATATATACATATATATATTACAAACTTTTAAAAGCAGAACCGGTTGATCGCATCATAATATAATATATCTCTGGTCTAACTCATCACTTATACCAAAATATTCACAACATTTATAAATATATTCCCATTACTTATTTCTTCTTTTCGTGCACACAATCATCAATTTGAATAGAACATAAAACACATTTAAAGTTTAGTTGTTGGCCTAAATATGTATTAGTAAGTCAAATCCAATGATCCAGTCACAAAATAGTTTAAGAACCTAACAGCAATGTAGGTACAAAAAATAATAATAATAATAATAATAATTCAGAACATAGTAAACACAATTTTTGTTATTTTTTTTTTTCGTTTTGTAATTTTTTGTATTTTTTCTTATACTGAAACGACTTCTTAATATTCTTTGCGCAATACAAAATATGCTAACAGGATATTAACCTCGGAACATTACAATATTAAATACGCACTTGTTGCTTCTTTTCTTTTGTTAAAATAATACCATATCATCGTCATCGTGATATACGACTATGATTTTTATTTTTAATAAATTAAACCACGTTGCACATTGCACTACACAACTGACTGCAGAAAAAAAAAATCAACAAAACAAAAAAAAAAAAAGAAAAAATAAAACAAACATAAAAACAAAGAAGAAGAGTTAATAATTGAGTACCAATAGACACGACACGGTTCTCATTTAAACGACCAATTTTCCAATAATAATAATTATTTTTTTTTACCCACTTTTTATAATAATTTTCTAATAGACATTTTTCTGGATTCTATTGTCTTTGGCATTTTGAGAGACACACAACAAATAACAAACGTCCGTTCGCGACGAATACCAACTCTTTAATCAAATTTAATAAATTAATAAAACAGAAACACATTTCTTAAGAGCTATGGAAAATAATATACACAAGCCAAGAGTATTTTAAATGTTATTGTTTGTGTGTTAAATGAAATACCAATGAAAATGAATATGCATGCATATGCATATAGAATAGACACACAGTAATCAGTATACAATTTACCTACATTTATGCGATGTGCGTAGTGTCATGCATATATATTATATATACATAGGTATATAATATTGAATTGTATATTGTACAATTTAAAAACCAAAAACCAGATGTTTGTGCGTGTATGAGTTTGGATCTTTTGGTTATTTAAACAAATGAAATATTAATGGTTGATTTATGCGATCGTAGTATTATTTTGCATAAAATTATTTAAACGAATTCTTCAAATTGAATTAATGATTTTACAGTAGATTGCGACACTTATGGTATAACTATCATTCTGAAATGTTTGCCCTTTCATTTATGAGTTGTTAACTATTTTTGAAATTCATCATTCTGTCCTCTTTTCTTGCTCTCCAAGCTAACAAAATGATATGGACACAATTAAAAAACGTTATAGATTGGCGGTAGGGGTCGTTCATAAAAGATTTCTTTAATTTTTTTCTGTTTTGTAAGATTCACAATCTTTTCCAACATTGTTCGTTATAATGATTCTTCTCCTCTTCATGTAAATATTCTGAACTTTATTCCAACCACTTTAAGGATTCTTAACCATACAGAAGCCGATGAGGAGCTTACATTAAAAAAAAAAAGTAAATAGAATAGTCAGTAAGTACTATTTAAGTATAATGTGGTAAATAAAAGTGATTATTTGGTTAAACTGCACATCCTGAGGACAGGAGCCTTAGAGCCTGCTGTAATAGAAAAGATTAGAAGAAAATGAATACAGAAAATATTCGGTATTGGACCGAATCTTAAGATGTACAATTTACTATTCGTTTTGGTTATTTTTAGAAAGTTGATATTCATTTCACTATTCGTAATTGTCATATGCATTTTTTTTTTAAATACATATTACCTATATTAATAATACCACAATTCATTAAAGATAGATTATGATGTAAAATTAATAGAATTACACTTTTATACAGAATATAAAAAAAGAAAAAAATCAAATTAAAAATATTCATTCGTATTTCATTTGAATTTATTAAAAGAACTGTAATTTAATTCACAATTTCGTGCTTATTTTATTTTTCAGTTAAATAAGTGTGAACAATAAATAAGTTTTAAATCTTAAATTAAAAACCATAGCACACATTAATTACTTATCTAAACGGCAAATAGGATTTGTTTGAACCATTTTAAGATCAATTTTTGGTCCAATTAAATCACGAATGTTATTAATACCATATTTTATCATTGTTGGACGCTCTAGTGAAAGGCCCCAAGCAATAACATTTACATTTTCTGGTAAACCCATTGGTAATAACATCTCTGGTCGAAATATACCTGAATTACCGACCTATAGTTGATAGAACATTTCATTTTTAATTTAATTTGATTTACTTTAATAGAATATTACAAT
Organism: Catotricha subobsoleta; assembly: GCA_011634745.2. Taxonomy (NCBI): domain Eukaryota; kingdom Metazoa; phylum Arthropoda; class Insecta; order Diptera; family Cecidomyiidae; genus Catotricha; species Catotricha subobsoleta. Next base: position 12,284 of record JAABKK020003061.1, read on the forward strand.
CAAAATAAATTACCTCCATCCATTTTTTTAGTCCCGGATGAAAACAGAATATTTCCATACTAGGTTCAGTATATGGATTATAAGCTGGCTTGAATTCAAGTTGAGTAATTCCAAGTTTTTTAAAGAATTCGGCTACAACACCAATTAAATCACCAAGCGTTAAATTTCTGTCTGCAATAACACCTTCAACCTATATGATAATAATTAATGCAATATTTAAATTAATATTTCATTTAAAAAAAAAAAAAATTGTATTATTTCTCAGATTATTGATTTGGGTAGAGTTATTCTTTTTATATCTTCTATCATGGTTTTTTTTAGTTGCAGGAGACCAGACACCTCATTAACGTGCAGAAAGATTTTTTAAAACATATTTGATTTTCAATGTGCTAAAATGATCTACAATATAGAGCCTCGCGAGTTTTTTCTTAAATCATATTCAGGACGTAGAGGTCAGGAGACCAAATTGCAACTATAAATACCATGGTAGGTTTGGAAATAAAAAAAATAAATGAACGCTCCACCCTATTATTGATGTTAATGAAATTATGTATTTATTTATATATTACTTGATGAAATTCAGCTAAATGTGTGGCATCCAAGGTTTCATTTCTAAATACTCTGTCTATGCTGAAATATTTTGCTGGCGTAAAACCGCCTTCTTGATTTGCTAACTTATATAGCATACGAGCACTGACTGCTGTTGTATGAGTTCGCAAAAGATTTTTTTGCGCTTCCTCCAATTTCCAATCGTATCTAAATATATGTAATAATAATTTTGGTTTAAAAGAAAAACAATAGTTACAGTATGACTAAATATAAAAAGGGAACTGACCCGTAACCCTGTGAACCATAGCCACCATTCGAATGAACATCTTTAACACGTTTTAAATACTCTTCAGGAAATTTATAGCTTTTATTTGGTGTAGTAAGGAAAAATGTGTCATGTGAATCTCTAGCAGGGTGTTGTTGCGGTTGAAATAATGCATCAAAATTCCAAAATGATGATTCAACAAAATTGTTTGTGGGCATTTCAGAAAAACCCATTTCCAAGAAAATTTGCCGAAACTCTGTACGTACTTTAAGCAACGGATGAAGATGACCACGTTCTGGAGGAGCACCAAGTGCATCAAAATTATAAGCCTTAAATTTTAAATTATTCCAAAGTCCATTAGCAAGCATATCAACTGTTAAATCAGCTTCAAGTTTTGTTAAAGTGGTGCAAAATTCAGTTCCTTTAGATATCAGAAAACTTTTTGTGACGACTTCTTGCAATAATTTTCGCTTCTTGTAATCATTTCGTATGGCGTCAGTTATACTTTCATCAGAACCAGAAACTATTTTATTCAAATGCTCTTGAACAATATCAGTTATTGTTTCAACTTTTCTTTTGATTAACGGCTTAGGACCAGATGTTTTATCCACTAAAATCCAACCATTAGACATTGCCTTACTAAACCCAACTTTAGCATTTGGAGATGTCTAAATATCATTTATATAAATACACACAGAAAAATAAAATAAAATGAAAACAATAAATATTAATTAGAAAAATTTATAATTACTTTCATTAGATCTGCCTGACTAATTCCATCAATTGGCACTGCATTAAATACACATGCCTCATGACTACCATTTAGAAGTACCGATTTTCCTTCATCAGTAAGTTCCCATGTTTTTCTAGATGTTGGTTCATCTGTCAATATATCACCAGTCGCCTGTATACTTTTCAATGCACCTACAATTTTTTGATGGTCTACTTTAAAAACGGGAACTAGATCCAAAGTATCTACTTTTTCATATTGTTCGACGTATTTTAAAATTTGCTCCGTTAATTCAGGCTGCATGTTGTTTTATTCAAAAGTTTTACGGTGTATCACAAAAATTGAATAAAATTCAATTTATTTGCATTACAACAGAGCGGCTCAGCACACGTACACACGTTTATATCTACTATTCTTCTTTGTAAAAGACCTAAACTACGATCTGTCACTTTTTGTATTTAGTTCTATTAAAACATGAACGTAGAAATTAATTGACAACTTGAAGTAAACAGCATTCCAACATCCATTATTGTTAGGGTGGTTCTTAATACAAATATTTCAAATTCATTTAATTTTTTTCTTTTAAAATAGAAAAAATAAATTAATTAAAAATAAAAATTTATCATCATTTTAAAGTAAGTAAGTACTAGCTTTGATATATTCAAATAGAATAATTATTTTTGTTATTAAGTTTACCAATCATCAATTAATCATTCTTTTTTTGTTTTTTACTTCACATAAAGGTTTTTAATTCATTCATTTTCCTTTAATAATTTTATATAATTTCACATAAATTTAAATATGTTACAAATAATAATGTCAGTTGCTGAAAAAATTTTAAAATTATATGTCACAAAAATGTAATATGTTGAACAAAAATTTAAATGAATAGATTAAATTGAATTGAAAATTGAATCAATCAATCATAATGAAAAAAAGAATATTCATACCAAATTTTTGTCAATCTAATTCTATATACATTATCTTATAGATCATTTAACAGCGAATTGAAAATGTCAACTGCTGGTTTCCTTGGGGTCGATTTCCTATAGGTCGGCTTAAGCAGTTTTTTGGAATAAAATTCCGAGTTATTCATGTACAAACGGTTTGTTTGCCCCCCAGCAGTTGATATTTTCAATTCGCTGTTAAATCATCTATTGTCTCTTAATATTCGCCTCCCTGGATTCGTCAATGCTCGCTCTTGTGTTAGTTAGTGAGATACATAGTGCTTTGAAGCAGTTTAAATGTGCACGTATAAACGTATTCAAATAGACCTAAAAGTAAAATTAAGTTTATTCCAAAAAAAAAATAAGCATTTTTATATTAGAACGAATTCTTATACTGTCCTTTTTCGATTAATGTCAGTCATGTTCAGTGATTTTTGTCATGAGGCATGGATTTGATTGTTTAAGTTTTTATTAATTTTACTTCCAGTTTTTTCTTCGAAAAACTGTACACAAATTATAATAATTTTTGATATTTAATTTGAAATTAACAGTTTCATTTAAATTGTGTACATATTTATATAATATGGCATCATCACATTGGGAAGATTTCTACGCAAACCATTTACCACCAGCTGATTTTGAAGATAATCGATCGCTTTTAAAGGAATTTTGTGACCGACATAACAAAGATAAAAACAATATTGTCCTTGTGACTGTAAGTGGTATTAATTAAACTGGCCGTTGTTATTTTAATTTTTTAATTGTTTAATTGTTTTTGTTCTTTGGTCTCATTTTTTTTTTAGTTTTAATTTTTTTACTGAATACATGTTCATAACATACTTATATCAATAATCTTTTTAGTCTGGTGGCACGACTGTACCTTTGGAGCACAATACTGTTAGGTTTGTTGATAATTTTAGTGCTGGAACAAGAGGCTCAGCTTCTGCCGAATATTTTTTGGATCATGGATATGCGGTTATATTTATGCACAGACAAAAATCATTGGAACCATTTACACGACGTTTTACTGGTCAACAATTTTTTGATATGTTGGATTTAAGTGAAACTGATCCAAATACGACCATATTGGGTAAAATATTTTATTATTTATATTATTTACATAAAAATTATTCAATGATTTTTTTTATGGTGATTATTTTTTTTTTCTTTTTTCTTATTTGTATCAGTGAAACCAGACTCCGTTGATGTATTAGCACCTATTTTAGCCAAATACAAAATTGCTCAAGAGGCGTATAAGATTTTATATGTGAATTTTACAAGTGTGGTTGATTATATGTGGCTATTAAGAGCAGCATGTGAATGTCTTGCTGCTTTTGAAAAGCATGCAGTTCTATTTTTAGCAGCAGCTGTTTCTGATTTCTATATTCCTTCCGATAAAATGGTATAATTCAATTTAAAATTTGATTTTCAATTAATTTAAATATTTGCAATATGCATACAAATTTTAGCCAACGCACAAAATACAATCTGGCCATGGGGCACCAACAATATCTTTACAGCTTGTGCCAAAAATGTTGGCTCCGTTGGTGAGCTTATGGGTACCTGATGCATTTGTTGTATCATTTAAATTGGAAACAGATGAAAATCTCTTGATTGCCAAATCACGCGATAGTCTTAACAAATACAAGCACAAAGTAAGTGTATTTTACAAATATTTCTAATCAATAAATGGATGCAAATTTAAAAAAAAATCCCTATTAAAATCATTGAAAACTAGCTGGTAATTGCAAATATGTTGCAAACAAGAAAAAATCGTGTAATATTTGTAACCCCAACTACATCTTATGAGGTTCATTTGACAAGAGATCAAGCATTAAATGGATTAGAAATTGAGGAACGGATTGTTGCAGATGTTGTAAGTTTATAGAAATATTTAATTGATTTCAATAGTTTAATATTAAATAGTAAGACTAGTTTGCAGACTGAGGGTGGGAAGTTTCAACTCGTGTAACTTACGAATCTCAGGTAACCCAAGTATTTAATACACTTCAACTCGGTTAAACATGACGAAACCTCGGGTTTAATGAAACGTTGGTTCTGCGAGTTGAATCTTAACGCCCTGAAAGTCGCTGTGAAATGCTTGCGAAATTCGTACAAAATTTTCCGATAAGTATTTCATAGCCATTTCGCAAACTGTACACTGGGTCATACTATACTGTTCTATACAAAAGAAATTTAGAAATTACATCTCCCTTTTTGTCATTGTCAAGGTTCAAAAACATGAAGATTTTATTGTAACTGCGACACCACAATGACCAATGCGACAAAGATCAACCATTCAAGTTGATTGCAGAGTGACAATGCCACATTTTTGCAGGCTTCTGAATCCAGGAATTGGTCGAAAATATTAAAAGAGAAAAATAACCAAACAGACAAAATAGGTGCATTTACTTCTAAAAGGCTAAGGAATTAAAAAATGTAAACTAGGTGGTAAAAATTTAATTTATGAACACATTATAAAAACGGTTACGGTTAGTACTAACACATGATTATTAGTTTTAGACGCTTACACATTAAAATATACATATATTCATATATTATATTTATATATATTACCAAATACAATAAATAGTAAGCAAATATTTATGAGATAAAATGATAAATACGATCAAAATTTTATTTTAGTTTTTGATAAAGCTTAAAATATTTAGGAATTAATTACGTAACATTAGCGTGTCTTATGACAGCTTTAATCAGCCAACAGAATAAATTTATTTTTAGAATTCTCGAATTAAACGATCATAGATGAATCTAATAGACGTTAAACTTTCTAGGCGATTTTATTTTAATATTATTCAACCTAATTGTTATCATATCTTTCATTTATTTAGCAAAATGTTGCTGCAATATTAAATTCAGCAGTGAATGATAATTCTGCAAATGGTATATAAAATTTCAATTTTTTAAATCCTATTTTATATTTTAAGAGTTCATCAGACTATTATTACAAAATGAAATTTCGTTAAAATAAAATGAGCAGTCATTTAATTTCTTCTACTTCTGAAGTTTTGATTTATTTATTATTTCTGTTTTACAATTTAAACGGTAAATTATTCAATATAGACACTAATATTTAACAATTATTATTTATTTTTTTAATCCATTTTATTTATATAATTAAAAATAAGAATTAATTAATTAATTTAAATAAGATTAATTATTAAAATTAAAATAAATAAATATATTTTTAAATATTAGTATTTTAAATAAAAGAATTAAAATATGGATTAAATAAAAGAATAGTTTTAATAACTAATGAAATAATAATAATGAATATAATAATTAATTATTGAAACTATTTTATTTTAATTATTTTATTTAAAATATAAATAAAAATTAAAATATTAACTAAATAATTAATTAATATTTTAAACAGAGTTATCTAAAGATTTCAAATTTTTAAAAATTCCATTTATAATGAAAACAGAGATTTATATAAACAACTGAATATGGTATTTGATTTCTGCATCACTTCTCATTTTTATTAAATTAAATTTGCTTTTTAATCATTTTCAAAATCACATTTTATTTTAAACTATTTACAATAATTATAAAACATTTTTTTTTTAATATGTAGATATAAGCTCATAGCATATTAAATTGAAATCGAAATTTAATTTAAATTTATTTTCAATTTAATTTGAGTTTAATTTGAATCTAATTTGAATTTAATTTAATTTAAATTTAGTTTATGTCTAAAATTCCATTTAAATTTAAATTGAATTTAATTCGCCAATTTACGCAGTTCCAATACGCTTTTTGTGCTTAATACAGTTATGGAGAGCATCGATTCTAGATGCTGGAGCCATTTGCAAAATTTTATCTTGTTTTCGTTCACTAATTAATTATGAATTTAAACAAATTTAGTAAAATAAATTTTAATTATAATCAATGATTATTTCAGTGATAATCAAGTGATTATAATAAAGTAATTATAATTACTTTACTAATAACTCTGATTTTAAACAATAAATACAAATACAAATATTTTAAATAAAAAAATTAAAATTTATTATTGATATAAAAAAAATAGTTTTTATAATTAATTAATAAAAATAATAAATAATTATTAAAACTATTTTCTTTAAATCATTTAAATTTTTTCTATCTAAAATGTCAATATGTATTAAAAATATTTATTATTTATTATTTATTATTTTTTGTTTTGTATGTAGTTGTTGTTTACGTTTAAAATAAATGTTTATATTTTTTGCAGCTTAAATGATAGAAAAAATGTATGAATATGGTGAAATTTGAAGATCCATTATATTTCAATGTAGAAAGTATAATGTAGAATGTAGGCACTACCTACTGAACATAAACTCAATATAAATGCGATAGAAACTATTTTTGATAATAATTATAATTATTTGGTTATTTTATATAATTACAATGATGAAGATAAACAGAATAAAAATAAACATAAAAAAAAATGAAGAAGAATTATATATTGACATACAAAATATTGAATAATGTAAAACTCATATATTTAACAAAATACTACCTATGACTAAGTGGCGTGCCTCCTCAACCAATATTTATTATAAAAAGTAATAAAAAAAATTAATTAACTTTATAAAATTATTGTAAGTCTAATAGCTATATCACACTGCACTTATTCATTTATCTCAAGATTAACTGCATTAAAAATAAATGGCTTTTAAAAGGAAATAGCAAGTTCATCGTTTCATAAAAAAAAAACAATTAATCTAATGTCAATGACAAAATTGAATTATTTATAGTAGTTATCTTCATAATTCTCAAGATACCTGCTCGAAAATATGAAAAATATCATATTTTTATTGCAAAGATATTGTAAAATATTTTTAAGTTTTTCACTTCATTTTTGAGTAAGGATTTATTTACTCACAATTAAAAATTACTTGATTTTTCTTCTTTTTTTTTTTCATTTATTTGGCAAAATAAAAAAAATAAAAATCGATAGTTTTTAAAAAATATGAATAATGATGCTAGTATGGAAAAGTGAAAAAAAAAATCATTTTATCTTGAGAAAAATGAAGATATAAATGTGATATGGCTATTAGTTTAAGCAATTGCATAAAATATAATAAGATAATTGTTTATTGTAAATGTGGATTATTGTGTACATTTATATATTTTATGTACGATAAAAGTACATTATAATCAAATGTACATGATGAATAGCGGTGAAATTTTTTAATCAAATTCCTGTAGATTAATATCATATTTAATAGTTTTTATTAAATGAAAAAAAAAATAATAATAATAATAAATATGCTAATTGGAATACATATGTTATTATAATTATTTAACTTATACTTATATTAAATTTTAAGGACCTTTACACCATATTTTTCGAATAAATTAGAACATTACGTTTAAATTGAAAAACATATTACTGGGCCAATATTTTTATTGCGTAGTAGAAAACCAAAAAAAAAAAAAGAAGCAAAAACAATTTTCATGAAAACATAAATAAATAAATAAAAAAAACATAATAAGAAGAAAAACAATATATCCTCTATTTTGATAATATTTCAACAAAATTATTCAATTTATATTAGAAAAGTTTAGCATCTTAAAAAGTCTTTGAAAATCTTAAAACCAGCTGTTTTTAGTTAGAGAGCTAAGTGAACTTTATCTAGTTATAAAATTGAATCTAATTATATCATAAAGTTCGCTAACTGATTTTTCTAGTGAAAAAAAAAACTTGAGAATTTATAAAAACAAAATTAATATTAGAGGAACATATCGATATAAACAGTATCATTTTTAAATATGAATTTGACATTAAATCTATTCTGGCAACATAAAAATATTATGCATATAAATATATTGACCATACTTTCTATTAACTTATAAATTATCAGAAAATTGATTATAATTGAATTGTTAGATTATTATCAAAACAAATTAATAATAATATAGGTCTTAAAAAGGTTACTGTAAAGTTGATTTTTTTGATTATTTGAACATTAATATATTATAGATTACTCATTTAGAATTAATCCGGGTCCAAAATTTTTTTTTTTTTAAATTTCCTTATTAATAAATTGAACTGATTTTCTTTTATAAATTTAGAACATAAGATTTTCTATTTTGTTCACATTCAAATAGAAACTTTAATTTAAACACAACATATTTTTATAGCATTTACATGGTTATATATTTGTTATCTATTTGAAAAATTTATTTTATTTATAAAGTTTCACCAGAATAAAAAAAAAAATAAAATAAAAAATAAAAAAAAAATATTGCCTTAATGTTATACATGTTATATATAAATAAAAACTCAACTAGATTACTTAAGGGTAAAAGTATGCTTTAGAAGCATTAAAATAATTAAAATGATTCACTATGTTATTAATTTTTATAATGATTTTATGAGAGAAATCAAGTTGTCGATTTATAGCATTTGAATCGTATCTCAAATTATATAAAGTTTTGCTAAACTCATTAAAATATAATTGAAATTAAGCGGAATCTCAGCAATTTTGATTATGCACAAGTTTATGAATTGAAAAATGGTCTTTAAGCTAATTTTTATTTAAAATGAATAATTTTATCAAGAGCATGCACGCACATTTTGAAAATTACTTTTCAATTTTTTTTTATAACATTCATAATTTACAGTACAGTACCCATGTAGCATGTACCTATTGTTTTGTAAATTCTAATATATTTCAACGTATTTTAACTTAACGTACTGAAAAGTCAAATTTTCGATTGTAAATTGATATTTAAAATAAGTTTCAATTGTAATGTTTTTAATGTCATTCGAATAAAAAAATATAAAAACGATTAGCTATCGTTCCTCGAAAACAGCAACACAATTTCTAAGGGACTGTGATTTAACACTAACATCGTAGATTAATAACAAAAGATTATTTATCTATGCTAACCAGGGATGGAACTATGATAACGTGATTTAAATCAATTGTCATTTTTGACAAAACTATAATTTTTTTTAATTTTAATATTATGTGAATAATCTGAAATGAATCTTGAACAAGGATTTCAAAATGCCCATGAGAAACAAACGGAATGCGGAATGTTTGCCGAATATTTAATTTTTAGAAAAGCATACTGCAAAATAGCTTATGAATATTTTTAATTTTGTTTTTTTTTTAATTACTGATTTTATTTTCCTTCAGAATAAATTACATTTTTTGAAATTATTTTTCAATTCTATGAGCAATATTAGCTTTTTTTTGCATTTTGATTTTTTTGGTGTTTATTCATCACAAAATTTTGATTTAAATCAAAAAACTCATGATTTAAATCAATTTTCACAAATGTCATATCATTTGTAATAAAAGACATAATTTTTACCATCCCTGATGCTAACATACTAACACTGAAATTAAAATATATTACATATGACCAAAATAAAGCTTTCTGTATAAATGCTTAATTGAGGCGCTATTTATACAAATTTATCCAATTAAATTTATAAGTAAAATCCAAAATAGAAAGAAAATAGTAATAATTAATTAAAATATTAAATCTACATTTCATTTTTTGTTTTTTTTTTTTAAACATCAAATTACAGGGTTGATACATTTTATTAGAATATGTTAAAAATTAAAAAAAATGGTACTTAGTACATTCATACTTAAGTAATTATAGAATTATGTATTATAAAATTATACATATAAATATAATATAAATGTAATAATATCGCCTCCGTGATTCCAACTATACTTCCGTTTCTTATATATACATTATACAGTCACTGTTTTTTCCTTTAAATATAGTAAATGGAAAAGTTGAAGCATAAACTTGATAAAATGGTATGAGCAAAATAGTAAAATGGTAAAAAGGTGATTAGACCATTTTTATTTTAATCAGATATTTTTATAACAACTGCATCGCAAAAAATTAAAAACTTAATATTTGAATAATTTACAATATGTTTCAAAACGATCTTTGTTTTATTTATTTATTTATTTTAATATTTAAATGTTCATATTCATACCACTTTTATACCATATTATCAATTTTATGGTCTTCTACAACTTTTCTACAGTTATCAAAATCCGTGTCTATTATATTTAACGTCAAAAAGTGCTGGGAGGTTTTTATTTTTTTTTGTTTTTTTTTGTTTTTTTACAAACCAAACATACAATATAAAAAAAAATAATCCGTTTAAAATAAATAATACATTCTCATTTGAATTAATACAAAATGAAAAAAATGAATTGTAATTAATATATACTAGTTAACTTGTGATGTGACTATTATTATAAATACACTTTTGTCACTTATTTTAATCGTTATATGTAAACATTGTAGTTGTATTATATTATATATATATATTTATGATAAAATAAAAGATATCATTGTGGTGTGGTCTATGGTTATTAAATATAGTTTTGGTGTAACTATATGAAAAAAAAAAAAAAAACAAAGTAAAAAAAATTGTTATGAAAAATGTTAGTCATATGATTATGATTTTTAATGTCAGTTAAACATATTATTAATATTTAAACACAAAATTAAAAATCGTAACATGCAGAGGTTTGTGGTAAAATTCTTTTAATGTTAATGAAGCAAGTGTTTCGAATGCAAATTTAATTTTGTTATTATAAATAAAAAAAAAAACAAACAAAAACAAAAAACAATGGAATAATCAAATAAAATTATAGATGAAGATAACTATAGAAAATAGAGCATTAAAGAACATAACATATATTATAGATTATATTATACAAAATATATATATTACCGATCACTCATAACAGTAATATAATTATTATTAATTCTATAATATCTATTGAAATCAATATTGAATTTTGATTTGTTGCATTACTGTTGTGTAGCAGAGGTTAAAACCTAAAATAATAACGCATTATTCAAAGGTATCACTATTAAACGAGTTTTTTTTTTCTTTTATTACTTCTTCTATTTCAGAGGAACACAACCCACAACTTACATTTTGTAGCGACAATCACGTTATTATCACTAAAAAAAAAAGTCACTTTATACTGAAATGTTATACCGGTCTTGGTTATCAAATCATGTGCCGGTGAATGAGAATGAATTTTAGTGATTGGCATGTGACATCATGGTAGTTACTTTCACTATAATTTGTCACTATCAAACGAGTTTTATTTAATCACGTTCTAATCTTCACCATGTCACCATATCATATGAGCCTAAATTGTTTTTTTTTCTTATCGTCTTAAGAGACAAATTAGTGACATTATATTATGCAATATCTGGTCATCATTATTTTGCATCAGCATTACTTTGACAACAATTAATATAAATATTGTATGTACATATGGATAATATTGTAAAATAATTAACTTTAGAATTGAAATAAGTTTGAAATGCTTGAAATATCTGATTTAAAAAAAAAAATTAATGCTCTTCAAAAATAATTAATTTTTAAAAAGCTGAAAATTAATATTTTTTTTTTAGGACAATAAAAATTTAAATAATATTTAAAACAATTATCTGGCCTCTATTATTGTTATTATTTAAAAAAAAAATGTATTTTTTTTCATATATTTCAAATATGGCGGATAAGAATAAGTTTTCTGGAAGTTATTCCACCATTTGTCGTAACTAGCACCAATCTATGGTGTGTTCTAAACTGTCATATATGTATGTCAATATCATATTGTTTCCTAAATTATAATTATTTGCCGCGCAGATATTAACAATAGAACAATAGAAAATAAACAATAATAATAATAATAATAATAATAATATTTAAATGTATTTTGAATATATATTTTCAAATAAATTTTAATTTTTGTATTTTGCAGGGCTGACATATGTCGTTTTCAATTTTCTTTTATGTCGTGTGTTTTTCTTCTTTTACCTCCCAGTATTAAAAACAAAATAAAATTTTAATTATTAATTTAATTAATCTGATTATTAAATGATAATGAAAATCCTATTCATATTTTTATTCAGTTTAACACAAAAAAATATTATTTTTTCTAATTTAACACAATAAAATCATAATTTTTAATTATATTGATTTTTAAAACTTAAAATTATATAAGAAAATAATTTTTATTTTTTATTTATAATGTAATCTTATAAATTATTTTCTACAATTCACTTTTTCTCATGATAAGATTGATTTTACCTTTATGTAACACTAGGTCTTGATTAATTAATTTTAAGGTACTAATATTTCGACTTTAATATTATTATCCATTATTTTTATATAAGTACCTTAAATAATTTTGTCGTTTACATTAGGATTCCTTACTTTGACATTTTATTTGCACTAAAACCATTTGAATCACATGTCTCAGCAACTTCATGCACAAATTATTTAGTATTAAGGAAATGTCAAAGTAAGGAACCTTAAAAAAATGGTTAAATATAAGGTACGCAAAAATACATTTCTGAAAGGATACCTTCGTGCATTCACGGTTAGTATTAATATTATTCGAAAACTAATTTAAACATTATATACTATATTATAAGAGTAGTAAGCGAACATTTGACAGTAAATACATGAAATTTCAGTTCAAGGTTCATAAAATAATTATTATTATCATGATACTATAACACAAGGTATGCTCAATACGAGTTTAATTTTTGGTTCTGTTTGCGCATGTAGTAGTTCATCTCTTTTCTATTTGTGTAATAATAATGCTATTTCTTCCTAACATGTCCACAGTGACGTCCAGGGTAGATAAAAATCGAAAAAATCATGATTTTTTCAACTCATGATTTTTTGAATTTTTTCATATTCATTGTGGTTTTAGCTATCGCTTAAGTGGATTTATATTAAATAAAGCTAAATATAGTAATATAAATCCACTTAAAGAATAGCTAGAACCACAATAAATGTGAAAAAATCCAAAAAATCATGTGTTGAAAAAATCATGATTTTTTCGATTTTTATCTACCCTGGTGACGTCACTGAGGACTTCATTTTCATATAAAAAATAGAAAGAGAGGTCAATAGATCTGCGCGTGGGCATACCTTGTGTTATAGTATCACGTATTATTATAATACTAGATTGAATGAGGTGATAGTATGAATATGTCATTAATAAAACATAACAAGCACAAAAGCACGTGACAAAAGACGAAACAAAGATAGTAAGTGAAGTGAACTGTTTCCAATTGTAAAAAATTAAAAAAAAATCTGTGAACATTATTTTGATATTTTTTTATTGTTTTCACTGAGAGATTTATGGCTTTCTGATTTTAAACTAGTTAGTTTTAAAATATCATTAAAAACAATCTAAAACGATGAAAATAATAGTTTTTGGGTTTATTTACTATTTTCTAATTTCAATATAATTGTTGAAATGTCACTACTCACCGAAAATAAAATAACGTTAAAGCATCGCAAGTTCGCTAGACTTCCTTTGGGTTTATATTTCCCTATTTTCGTTCGAAATTATTTTTAAATCAGCAAGAAAGTCTCGCCTGAATCGATGTTCCAGTCCTTTCCATTCTTTAAAATCAAAAAAAACTCGATATTTTATATAATTTTTTACTTAAATTTTGGGAACTTTTAAATTTTTATTAAGGCGAGAGATTTATTCAACAATCGAATTTTTTTACATCAAAATTATTTTATATATCATCAAGTATCTCAAGTATTTTTTCAACTGAATAAATGAATATTACATAATTTTCTCTTCTATATGTAATACATATTATGTATATATTCTCTATATTACATTTCTTAGTCGTTGTATTCAATAAAGATTTCAATGGGCTTATTTTGTATAACGATTTTTTATTCATTTATTTGGAGTACAATGACCAACTTACAATGTCACTAAACGTACGTACGTAATAATTAGCTTACCATGGCTCAGTTCATAATACAGATATTTGACGTTTGTATTTAATCCTATCAATGTAAAATATAAAAGAACTTTTGCCGAAACAAAAAACATAACCAAGTAATTCTATTTATGTAATGAAGTAAGATTTTCAAATTAAAAAAAAAGAAGATACATTTAATATTTAAATATTCGCAACGATATAAATTTCATTGTCCAAAATTCAAATGACTGATCAAAGTAATCAGAATGATACACCAAAAATCACGCCACGCAGAAGATTAGGAATTCGTAGAAGCATTACTAAGAATAAAACAGCAACCAAAAAATATATATCTCCAGATATCAGTAAAAATGTACGAGAATTTGGGGTGTCCTTAGTTACAAATTCAGACCTAGTTGAAAACAATATAACTGCATTTAACAGTGAAATAACAGCCAAGAAAATATTTAAAAATGAGATGTCAAAAGATGAGACTAATTCAACACCAGTTAATACAAAACGTAGAAAAATTTCTTTGAATGAAAGTGAAATTATCAAAATTCCCAAAAAAATAAATTTAACAAATTCACCAATCCAACCAAAAATCAATGAACAACCATTCACATATCCTGAACATTATACAGTTGACGATATAATTTATGAATTATCAGATGATATCAAGAATAAGAAGAATCTAATAAAATCTATAGAAAAGCACGAAATCGACGTCGCTCAATTGAAGTCCTCAATAAAATTATGGTCAGATGGTGCAGTAAAAGCACTTGAAATGCTTAAAACAAAATTGGAACCAGAGCAAGATGTAAATAATATATTAGAGCATCTAAAAATACCACTAAACTTGTTTGACACGAGTTCTATTCAATAAATAAAGATATGTATTATGTAATATGTTATTAATATTGTTATTATTATTATTATTATTATAAAAGACTAATATACACATGAATAAACCAATTGTACTTTTAATATTTATGTGGTCGTAGAGGTCTATTTGGATCAAATATTTTTGGATCAGCTAAGAACTCCACTGGCTTTAAGTAGATACACATTAAACCGGCAGCTTGTGCTTTACGAATTTCTGTTTCAACTAATTTTTGTCTATTTTTGCATAGGCCAGTAATGTGTCTTCCGTATATACGGCCGGTATAAGGACTTTGAAACTGTGATAAAAGTCGAACATTTTTATAATTCGGATTTATATCCATTTTGCATAAAATGCATTTTTCTTCTTCCTTTTTATATGGATTTTCAATTTCGATTGGTTCATCAGACGAATTTGCAGAATTGCTGTATTTTGCAATACTGCCGAATGCAAAATGTTTTGGTTCAAAGTAACCTAAAAATAATTTTTAAAAAAAGAACACATTTTAAATTAGCGAACAATACTCTTGACATTTAGAAGATTTGTTTTACTTACTTTTTCTGATACAGTTTCGAAATAATTGTAGAGACATTGTAATTGAGTTTTTGTTTTAAATTAAATTCAATGCGATAATTGTACGCTTCGACTATCTCAAGCCAAAGAATTATTTGACATATTGTAAATTCCATTTTTATTTTTCAAGCAGCAGTCTAAGATACGTTTACACGTCGATTATAGGCTTGTCGCGATGACATCTAAATTTGCAATGAAAAGATTCTGTATGTAAGACGTCAAAATAAAAACATTATTATTCGATTTTTTTTGTGTATTATACAGTTCAATTGCGCATTTCATTGAAAGAAGTAACATAAAAACTATTTTTCAACTAGCAGAAAATGTGTTTGAAGCAAAATAAAAATATTTATTTTATTTTTATTAATTAAAATAATTTTTGATTTTGCCGTTATACATAAAGCATCTTTTTATTTTTACAGCAGCGAAATAACATTTTTATCGCCGCGACTATAGTATCTAGAAACCATAGTAT
>JAABKK020003072.1:0-48851 GCA_011634745.2 Catotricha subobsoleta
CTTCAGGGTCAATGCATCAAAAACTATGGTGTTTTTTTTTTTTTTATTTTGATGCATTGACCCTAAAGATAGCTCTCTACAAAAGGCCAAAACTTTGTCGATTTTGCGCACAGCCATTTTTGCATCAATCGGCTAAAAATTTTGGCTATCTTATTTTTTTGAGAAAACAATTTTTTAATTTTGGTGCAATCTGGAATTTTCGAAAAGAAAAATTTCCCCATACAAAAGTCGGTCACCCTAATATGTAACCATATAAATAAACTTATAGTATTTGTAATTATGTATTGTTAATATACTCGGTCGTACACAACCGGATCAGCCGATCAGGTATCTTATACAAAACTGTGTATACACTTTAATATTCGAATATAACATAATAATGGTATTGATTGATTATGTTATATTCGATCACCTACGGCGCCAGCTTCTTTTGTATTTTTAATTATTTAGTTTTCTTCTATGTTTGAATTTTAAAATTTGTTTTTGTTATTTTAACATATTTATTTGTTACAAAAAGTAATTTTTTTAAGTCTCTATTTCAATATTCAATAAGTTTTATTAAACAACATGCTGCTTTAGTTTTTTGATGAGATATTTATACTTATTATCATAAATGCTATGCTTGTAATGTAAGTATGTATGTTAAGTCAATTATTTTATCTGTCTTTAACATTTTATGTTTTACCATAACCATCATCGCGTACCTTATCTACGTTACATATATATTTCTGGTAACCGAATAGATAATTTTTTTTTTTACTTGTGTTTATTGGAAAATGTTAAGTTAGAGTGCACTTATGTTATTAAATGAAAATTGTATGTTACAATGTTAAGAGTTTTTTTTTTTTTTAATTTATTCATTGAGCTTTATTTTATTTTATTATTATTATTAATTTTGTGCAAGTGATCATGTTTTATGAATTTATTGATATGATTTGAATACTTACAAAGCTTTAAAATTATTATGGAATGCCTCCAGCAGAAATTAACATTTAGCCTTTATTTGCTCTTTTTTTAGGCTGGGAAATTGAAAAAAAAAAAGTATTTCTACTCACTCACTCGAGCAGCGACGAAGTAAAATAATTGGCTAATCTCTTAAGAACACTATAGAAATAGGTACTTTTCTTTTCGACCAGCAATCGTTTTCGCAATCAGCGCAGTTTCACCTCATATATCGAGCAGTAGCGACTAGCAAGCAACTAAAACATGTTGAAGCCGCAGCGACCACAAAACTTTGCCGCTATCAGCTCTGCTCTGAACATGATCCTGACCTTATGTCGGGGGGTTCGTTTCTATATAGATAGTTTAACTTTACTCTCAATTCGATACTATTCAGAACTTTTTTGCACATCAAACCATCTCTATGACACAGTATTGCAGATCAAACAAGATTCTATCATCTCTGGTTCTTGTTTTAATCAGTAATGATTCTCATAATCTCATAGTCTGCAATACTTATTCATGCAGAGTTTTCTTTATTATCCGCTTCAGCTGGCATAGTATTTTTAATTTGTGCATTTAATGATTAAAGCGTCACTTGTTCACAATTAGATTTTCTTTTTTTTTTTATATAAAATAAACTATTTTTTATCCATTGCTTCCTATTTTTGATATATTTTTTTTTTAATCAGACTTTTATTTTATTAGTGGAACAGAAACATACAAATCAATACACTTTACCATACTTTATTGAATACCAACCAACTTAATATAACATCATATTTATTTGCAAAAGTACTCATTAGAAATTCACAAATAATACTATTTTTTATCCCAAATATGGTAAAATGCATGCAAATCATACAAGAGCAAAAAAAAAATCATTTAGATGTCAGTCAATCAATTGAATTGAAGTGAAGACAAGTGATCGCCTACAAAAATGTACAATAAGAAATATATCACCAAATAAAGAGACACTTGTCTTCATACCGCAACGCAACGACATATCATCGTACATTTTAAAAACTTTTTACTTTTATATTGATTTTATAGTGCCTACATTATTGTAATTCGTATGATCAATAATGTAGTATGAACAGTGCCGAATTACTAATATGTATATGGATTTAGGAATGATAGCAATTTCATAAGTGTCTTAAGCGCTTAAGATACTAATAAATTATGAGTATAAGCATAGTATTTTTTTTTTAAACATGACATATATTCTATTAATTGATAATCAGTAAATCAGTAATCGTTAATTACTGCCACGGCAAAAGTTCTTCAAGTGTTTCACATGAATACAAATAAAAAATGATGTTCCATTCACTTTACCGGTTTGTTATAAACTTAAATCATTTCAAAAGTAAATGTAACAGAGGTCCTATAGTTCATGCAGATCATATTCACCTGATTGCAAACCCGAACAATTAATATAAAATACTTGACAGTTTGTATTTCATATATCGCGTACAGCGGTATCAACCTAAATGTTATATCCAATGCTTATTATCTATATTATTATTAGGTACTTTTATTATATTTTTTTCGCTAACGAAATTTATTTCAATAGGAAACGAACAGCAATTATAAACATGAAATTGTCACTCAATTCATTTAAAACTTTAGGTATGTTAATAATCTTTTTTTTTTATCTTTTGCTGATTTAAAAATTTAATTGAATGTCCGCTGTTTGCGCGGTCATTACAAGTTAAACTGTTATTCTTGGTGATTTATATGTACAGAAAAAAAAAAGAATGAACAAACGGTAATATTAGTTATTTACTTTCACAGTGGACGGGACAAGTTTTTTCATCTTCTTTTTATCTTTTAATAAAACTTTATTGAAGTTATTTTTAGCAAAAAGTTTTTTTGAAAGCGATTCTTCTTTAATACTTACTTTAATTTTGGATTCCAGACAGATATTTCTTACATAGTATCAGTACTTGTATATCTTGATTCGGGTAGCCAGCAGTAGCTAACCGCCTGTAATAAAATTATTACCATTTTTTTTTTTTTTTATAAATTCCATACGTTAAGTTCATTCATTGATATAAAAAAGAAGAAAATTACGTGAAATAAAATCTAAAAACCGATAAATTATTAATGAAAAAATTATCAACGAAGAGCTATTTTGCAAAAAATAAAAATTAAATAAAAATAGTATTTCCTTTCAATTCATTCACCATAGAAGGTTAAAATGTTAATCCATACACCAATTAAAGATAATTTAACAATTTTCTCACTCTGATTTAAATTAACACATTTTTTTTCTATAAAAAGAAGAAAAGAAACAAGACAAGCTGTTAAGTTGTTAAATATTTTTCCATTGTGAAAAACAATAATATTGTTTTTTTTTTTTTTAAATGTTTAAAAGATGTGAATTTTAGATACACAATAAGTATTTAAACATCTAATTATTATTAGTAAAATGAATAAGTGTTAATTAGATACCGCAGTTTATTATTGTACTCTTTGTTAAATAAACTTTGAATTTTTTTTTTTTAAGGCAATATAATAAGTTTATGTATTTTTTAGTCTAGCATATAATAGAATGTATTTCAGGTACGATATGGTACATGGGGATTGGTGATTGAATCTTTTATAATATACATAAATTACACAGACAATACTAGTCGCTATATTTTTTATCAATAGTGTGAGAATTGGTCATTTAAATATCATATGATTTGATGGAGCGCATAGAGTTTAAAATTCAACAAACTGTTATCTTAAAAGTTATTATCCGGATGCAATATTTATTTTTTTTTATTTATATTTGATTTACTGATAAATGCGAATTCGCGATAAGTACTCTTAAAGCAGCACTAATGGACTCTAGAGCTAGAAAGCAGAATTATAATGAAATAAAGTTTATAATAATAATGTTCATATTTGGTGCAATTGTTAACAAAATAAGAGATGTATTTATTATTTTGAAGATTGTCTATTATGGAAGGCAAATTGTACTACATAACAATTTTTACGTTGTTGCGAAATCCAAACAGATTGTGGAAGGACTTAGGATTTAGTTATGAACATTTTAAAATGTGAACTTTAAATACGACGTGGCACGGAAAACAAAAAAATCGCGGTGACCATTTTATTTTGACATCGTACAATAAATAAGCCCCTGAATGTTGTCTTCGCATCATTGTAATGATTTTGGTCTGGTGTATATCTATTAGTGTTCAAATTGTTTGCAGCATGACAAAAAAAAAAACAAAATTTCTTAACCAATACTAGTTTTTTTTTAAAAATGAAGTAAAATATTAATATATATATAATTTAATAATGATTTATTTAAATTTATATGCATTTCTGAATATAAACCATTTCTAGGTAATATATTCCCATTTCATACGAAAAACAAAATAGCTGACAAAACTTTATTTGAAATGAGCTTTATAAAATCTACACGTAAATTAACTATAGCCACACATCCACGCAGCAGCTTACTCTTGCTCGGATTAAATTTCTGTGAAAACTTTTGATCGATCTCGCAAATAACTGAAACATGACGTGTAAGCAAGCAAAGATGTAATAACTTTGCTTAGAGCATATTACAGCTAAATGTGTTGATAAAAATATTATTTGCGTGAGACGTGAAACACATCATGTTTGACTTGTAAGCCAAAATATGATTGAAATTGAAGCATTCTATCAACAGTTATCTCCGGAATTCAATCCGAGTTCAAGATTAACCTCCTGAGGATCTGTAACTGCGACAACTATTTCAGCAACTAATCATAGATTAAATTATTGAATTATACGTAAATATTGTAAAATATACAGAAAGCCAGTGTTACTTCTAAAGAGTTTCTTTTATAATTCAGACATTCAAATGTTCTCACTGAATTATAAATAAACTTGACATGAAATTTGCATACATTACCATAATCTTCTATCATTTGTTCAAAAATGCATGCTTAAATAATGGAAATTCATTTAATTTAATGTGCACTTATACTAAAATAAACTCACCACTATTTACATACACCTGTACCTTTCTTTCTAAATTAGAATTATTCAATAAAAAATATGATTCAGTTGTATAAAACGAAACATCAGTTCACAACAATGATCATTGTTGAACCTTTTTTTCATATGTCTATGAATACATAAAAAAAATGTACTAATACAACATCTTTAAAAATTTTGTTTTTGATCCTAAGTATGCAGAATAAATAATTAAATATTTAACTTTTACTATTTTTGTTTTCTTTGTATTCTGCTTTGTATAGCAGCTCTCTGTTTCTCTCTCACTCTCTCTCTCTTTCACTGGTCAACTAAATTATAAGTAAATGCAACAAATTAAATGAAATAAAAGAATGTAAGTATTTTCAGAATTTTTTTGAATATTTATATATTTACATAATAATAATATATAATTCTAAATAGTTTCATATAAATATCATACAAATAATATATTACAGTTTTAAGTTTTATTTATTTACTTTTTATTCAATATTTTGTTCTTCAGTTTTTTTTTTTTTGTTTTTTTGTTTTTATGTTTTATTTATTTAATTTTTTGTTTCTTTAAATATTATGCAATTAGTTAAATTATTTATTTGTTCTACTCTAATCTTAGATAATTTTATTATATATTTTACTTTACTTTATTTTTTTTTTTTATTTATACATTTACGTTTTACATGTAAATTCAAGTCTTTGTTATAATTTTTTTTTTTTAAATTTATTATTATTACTATTTATTTTATAGTAGATTTTTGTGCCATCAAAGTATAGGATATTACATGTAGAATATATAGAAAGTTAGACAGGTAAGAGCTGATGTGCTCTCTCATGTTAATATTAAAAAAAAAAAAGTTTTGATTATTTTATCTTTTAATTTTTATTTAATATATTTATGGTGCAGATAATTTCTATTTTAAGTACAATCCGAAAAATGATTAAAAGTATGTAAGTATTTATTTATCGTTAATTTTTTTTTTTTTTTTTATTTCTATTGTGAACAAAAGTTTTGTTTTTATGGTTATATAATTTATTGACGATTAATTAGTGACAATATATTTTTAAAAAAAAATGTTTCTATGACTTAGTAACTTTTTTTTTTCTTTATTTATTTATATAACTGTGCTTTGAGGAACATCGTTTAATAGCAGCATTTAATT
The DNA here is from genome assembly GCA_011634745.2 of Catotricha subobsoleta. Classification (NCBI taxonomy): domain Eukaryota; kingdom Metazoa; phylum Arthropoda; class Insecta; order Diptera; family Cecidomyiidae; genus Catotricha; species Catotricha subobsoleta. The sequence continues at coordinate 6,075 of JAABKK020003072.1, forward strand.
ATTTCTTTATATTCTTTTGTTGGGTTGTTTGTTATTATTGGTTGTTATGTTTTATTGTTATATCAATTAAAAGAAAAAAAATATTTCGTGTTTGTTGTTAGCAAGAAATCCGTAACATATTTTTTACATATATAGATATAAAACGTGGCTCTCTTGCTAACAAGAAACAGTTTTCTTATCAATGAATTGGAAAACATTTAAATTTATTTTATTTTGTTTTTTGTTTTTTTATTATTTTCTTTGATTAAATTTATTTGATTGTTTCACTAGCTACTCAAATATAAATTATGGTAAAAAATTTAAATTGTAAAGTCTGGTTAAAATTATCTTGTAAAATTGATTTAAAATTGAATTAAAATTGTTTTAGCGATACACAAATAATGTTTTCATCCATTTGTAAATGTAGATGCATTCCAATTTTTGATATTAAGCATTGGGAATGAATCATGAACAGTGTCGAGTGTGATTTTACGTCGAGTGCTCGGCTTTTTTTATGTACAAAAAACGAAGAGACTGAATAGTAACTTGATAGTCAACACTGTTCATGATTCGTCCACTGTGATCGAATTGATATTAAAAGTAAAAAAAAAAAAAAAAATCTGACATTATAAGCTAGTGAAGTTTCAGTCGATTTAGTTCAAATCAATTCAAAAAAAATATTTGTTTTAAAAAAATAATGAATAATTGGAATATTTTCATTAAGACCGGCGACTATTATTAAAAATGTAAAATAAAAAAAATATTAATATAATTCATTAAAAAAGATCTATCAGTAAATAAATAAGATCTGACTTAGTTTGGAAATATTATGTTAATTTAAATTAATATTATTATTTTTTTTTTGTTTTGTTTAAATTATTAGTTAAATTGATCACAATTATACTTCTTTATTTGTTTCATCTTCTTCCTTCTTATACTTTACTAACGTTTTTTTCTTTTTTCATTTTTATTTTTGTTGTTTTTGTTTATTTAATTTTTTCATTCATTTTATTTAAATACTAAATTACGAAGCTAATTAATACTATTTATTTGTTATTAAAATAATAAATTAATTATACAATGATGTTAAATATTTAAAATATAGCGTTTATTATCGTACAATGCGGTTTGTGTATCAATTGTTTAAGTGTTAAGCTTTTCATGAATATGCATTTTTGAGTGATCGATTTTAAATAATTTAATAGAAAAATAAATGTTATTAAAATAAATAATAAATTTAATATTTGTATTGTATTTGTATTTAATGTTGTAACCTTTTTTTGTTTTTATTGTTGTTATTTGTTAATAACATATTTTCAAAAATTACTCCGCGAATGCATTGAATTAACAGTTACATGATTTAGATTATTAGTATCGTGAATTAGTCCACTTTTCAATCGATATTCCATTACGTAATTTTACACATTAAACAAAATAAACTATTCGAAATTCTAATTATGAGGCAGTGAATACGAAGAGATATATAGCAATGGTTGATATCGAATTGAGGCTGTGACATATGATTTTCAAATTGTATTCGATGATTGTATCATTAAATTTCAGTCTTAGGTCTAAATTTCTACATTGACACTTTTGACATCAATTCAAAGATTTAAAAAAAAAAATGTTACATGCAATCTATCGTAGTGTCTAAATTTAAATTTGAAAACAAGTAATATAGTTGTTCTTAATTTTAAATAATAAACTCATCTTAAAAATATCTATTTGAAAGATAATTTTTAAAAATCGAATTGAACAAATTTAGGCCTGAGACTAAAGTTTTAAATTTATTTTCTTATTATTGTTTTAATGAATTTATGCACGTATTCACATATCGTAACTGTATTATGCCATTTCATTTTACCAAAGTCCAGCAAAATATTAACAATCTCATTACGCAAGTAATCATTTTAATTAATTATCTTTTGTAGAGAAAAGAAGAAAACTATTATAATTTAACCTGACAACATCTTAAAATTAATAATGTACAAAATTATACGCAGTTTTTTTTTTATATATAAAAATAAATTTCTATTGAGTTATAATAAATATTATGTTTCTTTACAAATTAATATCCTTCAATACAATTACTACAATCATAAATTAATTATTATTAAAAAAAAAAAAAAAATTACAATATTCTAGATCATAACCATTTTGCCTTGCATTACAAAATCAAAATTATTAAATTAAAAACATGCTAATTTATGAGTACCTATATATTATACAGTTTATCATCGCTATTTCGCTGATTAAACCGAATATTTAAATTATTTAAATTAATAAAAATGATTAGCAGCGAGAGTCTGTTGTGCTGGCTTAGGCAGACGCACACAGTACACATTGAATAGATTTCGATTGAAAAATATGTAACCGATCAAATGCAACACAATACTACTGGCATTAGAAATTATCTTAAGTAATTTTTAATTTCTGGTATTATCAAGAATTGCTTATAATTACAATTTATTTTTATTTTATTTTATTTTTTTTATTTTGAACAAAAGTATTTATATTTATAAAAAAGAATGATCAAAATAGAAAAATAATCACTTTTTTCGGATAGCTTATATTCGCATTCTTATTGATACGATTGTCAACCAATTTTTCTGAATTATAATGAACAACTAAGGATTATATTTTAAGCAGGCTCACATTAAATGTTCCCGTTAAATTCGGTACGGTCAAATTGGATTTTTTCAATATAAGAATAATTCATTTATAATTCATTCAATTCAACAATAAGCTAATCGAACAAAGTGATTACTATTATAATTTCATCACATTAAGGATTTGTCCATTTCTATTTTACATTAACAATAATATCAAGTGATTTAATTAATACAAATATGTCAAACAGAAAAAATAGAAACAAAGAGTTAATTAACACAAGACTGGCCGCCGTGATCGTTATATTTGGATTGTCTTTTCATTCTGTCAAATTATTCTATATTCAATTAGGATTATTCACTTTTAATATTGTATAAAAATGAACATTTCTTAATTATTTTAATCTTCTTAATTTTACTATAATTATTATGTAATAACAATAGTTTAATTTTTCTTGTAAATCTTTTTTGAATCACAAGATTAATGTTTTTCGGGTGATTTAAGTAGCAATAATATTAATAATAAAAATTAATTAATTAAGTAATTGAAAAAAATAATAATTTAAATTACGCACAGCACAGCACTACATATGAGATGGGCTACAAGGCCCGTATAGTCTTTGTGTCGAAGTTGTTGGCGGGGCTTGCCATCTTTGATTACTAAATAATGGCTCAGAAGCACCATTATTACCACCACCACAACTAACACCGCCACTTCCTCCTCCTCCTCCTCCATTGGTACTAATACCTAAATTCCCCACAAGTGATATCCGCTTATGATCAAGTAGATATTCTTTTGGTTGAATAATTTGTGATGCTTTTGGATTAATAATTTGTGATGCACGATGCATCACTGACGGATCAGTGTTCAATTGTTTTTGTGAACGCGCTCGTTGCAATGGTGGTATTTGAGATGCATGAAAGCATTCATTATCACTGTAGTTTGACATAGCACCATAAATGCTTGTATTCATAAGACATTCATCCACGCTAGCTGAGGTTGATATATTATTAACACTTTTATCCCAAGTGTTTTTAATAATTGTTGGATTTGAATTATCAAATGTTAAGCCGGTACTAGAACTTCGTTTCGATGATATTATTGAATTGCCATGATGTAATGTAGCTGACGCATTTTGCTCATTTTGTTTTCTAGCTTCGGCATCTTCTTTTTCTTGTTCACGCTTACGTTTTTTCTTCATGCAATACACGACACAAGCAGCAATGATTACAATCATTGGCATTGCTACTGATAAAACAGCAATTAGAGCCACTTGGCCTTTACTTAAACCGTCGCTACGGCTACTATATGCCTGAGTTGTAGATATATGTGATGCGTCATAATTTGGATTAGATGCTGCTTCATCTTCACATTGATATCCTCGAAAACCACCCGGACACACACATTGAAAGCTGTTTACACGGTTCACACAAGTTCCACCATTTTTACATGGTGCAGAACTGCACTCGTCAATATCTATACTACAATCCTTACCCGTAAATCCCGCACGACATGAACATCGATAGTCATTGTTGAGGTTAATACATGATCCACCATTGGCACAAGGTTTCGTCAAACACAGATCAACTTTATCTGCACAATTGGAACCTATATAACCGGGAACACATTGGCAACGATACTGATTTATCATATCTAAGCATGTACCACCATTCAAGCAAGGATTACCTTGACAATCGTTTATATTCTCCTCGCATCTTGCTCCTGAAAATCCAGATGGACACGAGCACACATAACTGTTTTCTTTATTTGTGCAGGCACCACCATTTTCACATGGATTTGGATTGCATTCGTCCACTTGAACATCACAATATGTTCCGCTATAACCCATAGGGCATACACATTCAAAACTATTCGCCGTATCTTTACAAACTCCATGAGTACATGGTTTCTCGGCACAAGTCACTCTTTTTTCTTCACAATGTTTTCCCATCCAACCTTTATGGCACTCACAAACATAAGTGTTTTGAAAATTATCGTCAGAACAAGATCCACCATTTAAACATGGTAAGTTTTCACAATCTGACATTTGTATTTCGCATTCTGTGCCAGTAAAACCTGGAGGACATTGACATGTGTATGATCCTTGTCCAGTGTTAAAACATGTTCCACCATGTTGACAAGGCCGATGATTTGTACAGTAATTAAGATCTTGATTACAAAATAAGCCACCCCACCCTTCATTGCAGTGACATTCCCATGGTTTATGGCATGTTCCATGAATACAGCCCGGATACGGTTCACATTCATCACATTTTGCACCTCTCCAACCAACGCTACAACTGTAAAAAAAAGAAAAGAAAAATAAATTAGATTAAAACAAATATTTCATTCGTGCATTCAACAACTTAAAATATTGGCTTTCAGTAGGTGAAAGGAAGTATACTGAACACATTAAAAATGTTTCAAAAAATAATTAAATGAATAAATGAGCAAAATAATCATAGATTTAACAAAATATGTCCATTTAAGGAACAATCTCTACCTAACATTTTACGAAAACTAATAACTCAACACGTTAAAATCTTTAATAAGCAATGTCATATGTTTATTTGCAATGACTTCAGCTATTTTTAAAACAATAAAAAAGAATGTAATATGACCGCAAATTAACTGTGTACTAACAATGTGAAGAAAGAAAAGAATCTTTAAAATTCAATACATGCGACTCATGTTTTGCATATCCACAATAATATCAGCTTTGTCTATGTAGGTACTGTGCACAGTTACACATTTCCTAGAATTTTGTCGTCGTTGTTGTCAGTGTCATTTCAATATTATAATTATTGCACACACATTTAAAATAGAATTGACAATATATCATCATCGCGTTCCCGACCCCGTCCGTCATTTATTACAATCACAAATATATCGTGTTGTTGCTGAGAGTGCAATGTCTGTGTTCCCCGTACATCACAATTCAAACAGATGCATAATTTATAAAGAAAACGAAAAAAAAAAATATTAAAAAGTAGGTAGAATAGTAGAGGTATAATAATTTCTTATACAATTATGAAAATGTCAAATTAAGAAAAAAACAAATAAATTTTGCGCATTTATATTCTGTGGGATTTTTTTTTTTCGTTATTTATTCTTTCTTTTAATTTTTAAATCATGCCTTAACAAGATTTAACAAAAATATAAATTTACATAATTATTGTTTGTGTTAACATCGGCGATCTATGGATCTGTGCTAAGTTAACCTGTTCTCTTTATTTAAAATATATATGCTTTTATAGAAACCTCTTTTTTCTTACTTCTTTTTGTTTCATTTATTTAAATCATTCAATATTATCTTAAAATCAGATACTTACTGTATCTTTCTACTCGAGTTTCTACCGAAGTATTTATTTTTTATTGTAAGCAATTAATAAACTTTATTTTGTCTATTCTGTCATCGACTTGTCCTAATCCAAATTATATTATTTACATTATGCGCAATGGGTATATTGGCTGCGTAATATATTTAGTGGAACAAATCGAAATTTATACGTTATATACGTATATAGTCAGTAGTAGACTTAGGTAGGCTGTTAAATGTCAAACAGAATCATAAATTAAATTCAATTTCATTCAGTACACCCAAGACATACTCATTCTATTTAGACGATATCATAAAACATAAAAGATGAAAATCAATAAGGGCCGTAATTATAGCTCAAGAATATGATAAATGAAACTAAATTATAATTATGGTTTTTGCCGTAAGCGTTTAAAAACTTTGATGTGGATGAACAAGTAGATTTAACAAATGAAAGAAACGTCAACATAGATCGCTTCTAGGAAAAAGCTCTTATCGTTTGATTATTGTGTGTGTTTTAACGATGCTATAGAGTTAAAGTACCCCACTGAGATTGTAAAATTAACCACTTATATAGTTAGTTAGGCGCCACCCCTTTCAGATAGTAATAATCACATCAATTATCACGTAGTTAAAATCACCCATTTTATATGGATGAGTTAATATTGCTAGTTGGAAGAGTATAGGCCTCACACTAGAGTTCTCTCCGTGATATAATGATAACGATTTTATACTAATTCTGTAAATAAATAACTATTCATTAGTTAGTAAATCGGATAAATTTTAAGTTTACTTGAGTAGAACAATGCTAAGTAGATGTCTACTTATATAGTCCTAGAAATTAAAATTAAACGACAGAAAAAAAAAGGCAAAATGCAATAACATAAAGTTATGCATACAAATTATATTTGCTTTCCTTCAATTTTTTTTTTTTTATTTGGTCTGCATATATTTACTTAATAATAATAATACGAGAACTCAGAATACTATTACATTAAAATATAATATATTATATATATATATGTATATATTTCTTTCTTTCTTTTCCATTGAAGGCATTCATTATATCATTTGTGTGTACGAAATACAAATGTGTATATGGTACGCGATGAATGAAAGATATAATGTAAGGTAAGCTATAAGGTTGTCATATTATAATAATAATAATAATAATAATAATATATTTTAATATTGTTATTGTAAGTTTTTATAGTTGGCGTGAGAAATTATTGTCACTGAGGCTGATGCTGATGCAAAGGTATGCAAACATAAATATAGAAATTTTTATTATTTAATTTTATTTATTTATTTGTTGTTTATTTATTATTATTATTTTTTTTCTTTTTTCATCTTTTTACTTTTGAGAAATAAGTATAAAAGTATAGATGTTTCAGTTTTATTGTTGTGTAGGCAGGTTTATAGGTTGGTTAGGTAGATGAGATATTTTGTAATTTTGAAATTTTGTGTAAAATGAGTAATAAGTCAGTTTATGACTTTTAATTAAATGAGTGATTGCGGTGACATATTGAGGAATTATGAATTGATAGAAATAATTTTTTTTTTTGTATCACATTGAAATGGAATTTTTAATTCTATATTTCTTTTAATTGAATTTATGAAATTGTTAGAAGGTTGTATTATTTAGTGAAAAATTTGTATGAAAAGGTGAAATATTCACTTTAAAAATAAAAACCAAAAACTTAAAACTAAATTTCAAAAACGTTGATAAAAAATCTGATCATATTTCATGCAGCTGTAAATTAAGATAAATTATTAAAATATACCAATTACCGATTTAAATTTAAAATATTAATCATAAAAATAATAAACATAATATGCAATACCATAAAGAAATGATGAAATATTGAATTATAATTCAGACAAACTATTATGAAACAATATATTTATTCCAGAGATTATTTCTTGGTCGACATGTTTAAACAAGATATTCGCAATATAATTTTTTTTTTACAAAGTAAATATCTTATCCATCCATATGTAACAGCACATTTTGAACATATGTAACATAATATGAATATAGAAAAAAATATATATATATATTAGCCACCTCTTTTTATTAAAACATTAAAAAACGAGTAACGTACAAATTAATATTGTGAAACGATAATATTTAAAAAAAATGAAAAAAAAAAAACTACATTTTTTATCATTCAATTTAATTATTTATTAAATAAAATAAATAAATTACTATGAGTAAAAAAATATGCATGTTATTTTCGGCAGGGACGTAGCACCAGACATTTACAAAATCGAATGTTGTGAGAATATAATAAGCACTCCTCTGCTATGAAATAGCACTAAAATTGCGCTTATAATCGATTTATAATAAATTAAATATAAATAGAAATATAATTCAATAGTCTCAGTAATAAAGAACTTATAAATAGCACAAGAATTTGCTTTTGCTTTTGCTTAGGCATACATAGGTATATTCGTTATTTCATAAATTACGTTTATTTAATAAGAATTAAATCATCACGTTTATCAATCTATATATTTAACGACGAATAAATTTAATGAATTCACTTTAATAATTCAAGCATATATGCAATTCAAGCATATAGTTTTTTTTTTTTTTTTTTTTCTTCAGCTGATGATGAATTTACAATGAGTTTTACAGTGACTGCAGATTCAATTAATTTGAATTTAATTAAGAAAATAAAATCACTTAATAAGCTTTTGATGTATATTGGAGGTGTGCGAAGGTACAATTAATGGGTTTTTGATGCATATCAAGATAATAATGCATGTCGCTTTAATATACGTACCTATTCGTTGGTTATATATTATGTTGTTATATGCCATATTACATGACTTAAAGTAATTGAGTGTACATATAGATAGGCAAAAGTATGAATTCGATGGTGGAGGAACGTGTGAGGAAAGACAGAATTTATAATTATCTCTGCAGAAAAAAAAAATGGTTGAGGTGGTTATTTAAAACACACCTCGTGCTAGTTGAAAAAGGTTAACATTGTTGTTAAACGCATTGTAATCGAAATTTAAATACAAAGTAAGTACTCAAATAGACTATATATGCAGAAGAACATTATATACATATATAAATGACTAGACCTAATGATTGGCTAATATGCAAATGAAATGGTATACACGAGCTTATATTATTTAAACATTCATTTCGTTTAGTCACCAAAATACCAGAAATCCAACAATATAAATTTTTTTGAACCAATTTTCATTAATTCAATCAAAATTCACCGTAACATATCCTTCATTCATTGAAAAGAATGAACCAAAGCAAACATAATAAATAACTTTATAATAAATGTATTTGAAAAAAAAAAAAATGAAAAAGAAAAAAAATTAGTCTTTTAGTACCAACAAAATATAATACATAATTAATAATATAAAAGACTAAGGTACATATTTGTCAACATTGACAAATTTCTTTGAGAAAAAAATATAAAATAAATAAATATAATGATTAGCCTTTTTTCTTTTTTTTTTTTTTTTTTTATCTTTGTAGTTTGTTGTTGCCTTTTAGTTAAACTTAGAAGAGTAATATATGGATTGGATATATAGTGGCAAACTATTATAAATTATTATAGTTGTATTGTACGCCTGTATCTATCTTTACGGCGCACACATAGACCATATTATGTTCCGAAGAACAGTAGAGAGTAAAGATATAAAAGACCATAATATTTATTTTATTTATTCACAAATAAATACAATACAATAAAAATATATTTAAAAAAAAAAAAAAACAAAAAAAAAAAATGTAATTACTTATTCAACGGGCATATAAGTTACGGAATATTATGTGTTGAATACACAATGCATTCCCACACATTATTATATATATTTTTAAGAGTAGGTATGTGATGTTGGCTGTGTTCTTTTATATATTTATTTATTTTTGAAATTTTAAATAAAAATTAAATTCGTAATAATACTAATATATATATGGTAGATTGGTTCGATGCTATGCGGGCAATATCCCATGAACCAACATAATAAACAAAACAACAATAACGTATAATAATTATATGAAAGATTAGTAAAATATTACTTATCTTTGACCATGCACGTTAGCCGTGTGCCAAACACAAGACCCACAAAACGGCAAATAAAATAGTGAAATGAACACTTTTTTTTTTTTTAATTTTATTAAGTGTACATACAATTTACATACATGTCACCTGTTTATTTTTCTCCCTGAATATATTTAAAATTTCAAAATGAATGAAGTGGTTTTTAAGTCGGATTAAATGGATTGATTAATCAAAACATTGATTATGTTATGCCAGGATATATAATATTCGCATATGATATGGTTTATGGTATGCTAGTTCCAATATACCCTAACTGTACTATAATTAGACTAAGCATATATTATACTGCGGGTATAATGGATATGCAAACTCTGATAATTAAGATTTTGTATTTGAATATGTGTGAATTACTGCTAGAAAGTTCATATATTCTATTAGAAAACACTAACCATTTTTTTTATCTGTTTCGAAGCCAATACTATTGTCAAATCCGTCAGTCAATTAAACTTAAAGACACTGACTGAACTGGCGATAAGTAGAAATAAACAAGAATAAAAACTAAACTTCTTATATTAGCCATTATGTTTGTTATGGTCATGGGCTTTATTAATGTGGTTTAATAAAAATTCCACCAAACAAACAAAAAAAAATCAATTATATTTAAGGATACAGGTGAAGGTTGCATTATTTATTTAATAAAACAAAAAAAAAGAAACTTATTATTTGACACATTATGTGCAAGCATTTGTGTGAAAAGATATTCATTAATTTTGGCAGTTACTCACAAAAAAATTATAATTCTAACAGAAACTAATCCGCATAATTGGTATATAAAAAGAAAAAACGAAGCCAGCTTTTCTGTTATTTCCGTGACCGCGCGCGTGTATAATTTATGCATTAATTCAAAAAAAAAAAAAAAAACGAAAAAGAAGGTACTTAACCGGTACACCCGTAATAAACTTGGGTATTGCTTATATTTTTGCCTTTAATCAATGAGATGGGTCAGCCGTGTCCGTGTGTGAAATAATAAACATAAAAAAAAAAAAGAATAAGACTAAAATAAAATGAAACATCATTTTCGTTGCAAATATTGTTCGCATTTTTTTTTTTTTTTAAACATTAATTTTATAAAATATGTTTCATTGTTTTCTCTTCTCAATATTAAAAGCGTACAAACCGTAATTCTTCGTGGGAAATAATAAAACTCTATACCGGTTTATCTATCAATTATCGATATATCGTCTGCTCTAGTTGCGATTTGCAATATTTAAACTCAAAGCATATAAACTAACGATACGATACAACGATCAACTATCGACGAGCTATTTAATAAAAATTATTATAACTATGAAAGACAGGCTACTTTGTTGCAAATTAATGCACTTAACGCTAACCAATTTAATCGATCGATATGAAAAGAAAATGCATACAGCAAAAATTCTATAATAAATCAAATTCATATGATCAATCAAGGGTATTTTTATTTTTATTTCATTTATAACATAATTATGTTTTTCTGATTATTAATTTAATAAATTTTTTTTTTGCAAACATAAAAATTATATAATAAAAATTTAATAAATAAATAAATTAAATATAAAAATAAGAAAAAAAAAAAATACTTACGTGCATTCATTTGGCATGTTGCAATGCCCGTGCACTTCGTGACAACCTGGTAAGCAGAGTGCTAAAAAGAAAAAAAGAAGAAAAAAAAAACGGTAAGAAAAAAAAAATCATTATTATATTTATTTAATTTTTTTTTATATGTTTTGTTTTTCAAACTCTATACGCCTTTTAGGTTTCATATTATTATTATTATTTTTTTTTTTTAATTCTTTCTATTTCAATTCATTTTATTAATAACAGAGATACACTTAATAATACCTATAGAAACAAAGCAAAGCAATCCATCCACATAAAAAAACCAACAACATCATAATAATGATGAAATGGGAGCTTTGCTGTAAATTAATTTAATCACATATTTTAATAATAATAATCATAATAATGAAAAGTCAGGTGCGTATCATGCACAATATAAAATATTAAATTAAAGAAAATAAAATAAGAAAAAACGAAAAACCAAAAAAATTAAACAACAACTGAGCAGAAATTTCATTGCCTAGAACATTAAACACAACAACGAAAAAACAGACTCACACAAAAAAAAAATGTAGAAAAGTAAAGGAGACATTTCTGTTCAAAATATAGAGACGAAAGAAAAAGGTTCGTTGTGCTGTTTGCTACTTTACTATCAATGTTTACTCGAATACGAAATGTGATATTGTAGAACAAGAACAAAAAAAAAATAACTGTCTTCTCATTTTATAATATTTGAATATCATATTGCGTCAGCAAACAATTTCATGTGCTTTATTTTTTTTTTTATTACAAAGGAGAAATAAAATATTGAACCTTCTAATCACCAAAATCAGAAAAAAAAAGACTCCTAAACATTTTTCGTTACACATTCTGATGTCATTCATTAAATACTTACTTATTTTTTTTTTTTTTGTACACAATACAATTTTTGTCAAAAATAATAAAATACAAAAACAAAAAAAAATAATATATCCGCCAGTTGGTAAATTTGAAAAAAAAAAAGGGTTATTTATAATTTCTTGTGTGAGCACGTTTTTTCTTTTAGAAAAAACTTCGAGGAGACAATAATTTGTAACTTTTATTACATTTTCAAAAACTTAATGTTTTTTTTTTTCTTTAATTTTATTAATTGGACGTTAATAATGATTCGAACGACTGACTTACTACATTTTGCTGATGGTTGCTGAACTGCCTGCCATACATTGTATGGAAGTCATTATGAATGAAATTAAAAATACATATATGAAAATTATAATTGTAATTGGGTAAAAAGAAACGAAGGAAGCAGCAATAATTTATTGATAATAATTGGGCTTGATAATTTTTAATAACATTAAAAGTCAAGATGCTATCACCAAAATATATTTATGATTTGATCAAATTTAATGCCTTAAATGCAATTTTTTTTTTTTTAGTTAGGTTTATTTAAAACGAAAACGTTAAGATAGTTCATTGGCTTTCAGCAAACCAAATGTTTTTTAATTTCATTCAGTTCAGTAGGTTTTGCATTGAATAGTAGAAAATGGAACGGTTGTCATAAAAATATTCAAACAACACCAAAAACACAAAATAAAAAAAAAAAAATTAAAAACAACTACATATAAATTTAAAAGCCAACATATTCGAAAAGGTAAAAATGTGACCTTGGATTGAACAATTCATATAAACGTCTGTTCTGCACATTGCAAAATTTAAATGCCCCTATTGAAGTGTTGTGATTTTAAACATTTGTCTGACCAACAAATCAATTAAAATTTATAAACAATGTTCATTTCATATACGTAATTATAAAACAATGTAATCAACATTTTGTGTCCATTACCATAAATATTTATTTATTTATTTATTTTTAGTTTTTTCATAAAATGTGTAATCTTGTAATTTGTAATATACGTAGTAAATTTTGCTTTTTTAAAAAGAAGAAAATAAATATAAATATAAAAGCGATACACGTGACAGCTGCACTTATCATTTTTTTTTTTTTTTTTTTTATTATTATTATTTACTTAACTTTACCAAAAACTTTATGAATAACAATAATTATTATGTGTTTACCGGCGGAATGGTGTCCCGATGTGGCAACGCAACGCAACACATATACAATCATTATAATAAACCAAAAACCCATGAGGTTGATATATTTTTTAAGTTATCCTTCAAAATAATGTTCAATGCTTGAATATAGGGTATTTTAATTCTTAAATCGAGTATATATATATTTTGAATATGCCAACACAACAACGATACTACTACACACATGTATTATATATATGAATGTTAAACGTTGTTGGTACATTTATTCACTCATGATATTGTATGTATTTATATGGAAATGATTCGAGTACGGTTTTCAGCTGTCCCTCATGTTTGTTGATGATTTTTTTTTTTTTATTATTATTATTATTTTTATTTTTATATTATTAAGTCGCGCGTGGAATTGTTGTTTGCGCCATAATTTTTAATATTTTTTAAGTGGTGCACACCTTGCGTTTTCAAAGTTTTTAACTTAATATAAATTTTCTTCGAATATCATTATAAATAATACTTATTTAAGGTTTTCTTTTACGTCGTCTTTCCTTGAAAACAAAACACTAAATATTTAATATGGTGTACCTAATTCTCTTAACTATCTACATATGTTGAATGTTGATGTCGTTTAAAGGGAAATACATTATATAATACAGTAAAAACTCTGTAAACAAACGCTGATTGCAGCGATCACCTCTCACCTGATCAAAGGATCAATTTCATATTTCCTATTCCAATTCTATTGTACCAAGAAAAAAACTTCAAAACTGACTGAACCGTTCTTCAAAAATTTATGATTTAGTTTATAAAATTCTCCAGCATCATCAATTCCATATTTAGAAACAAAAACCAACTTTATAAAACTTCAACCGAATTGATTTTTCTGGCACCGAAGGTGGTTCTACTTATGGAGACCTAACTGTAAGCAAAATTATCTCTCTAAACCCCTTTATGCTAATGAATTCTGGTTTGTTTTTTTTTTGATATATGATGATTCAGTTACCTATTTAAAAATAACACATAATCTAAATCGAGAGACAACATTTTTTTAAAAAAAATATATAAATGATAAAAATGTGTTTGTGTGTGCGTTGTTTTCCTTGCCTGTCTCTCTATTTCTAATTAACATTCGTAAAGAAAAATACCAGAAAATATTATTTATGAATATAGAACCTATTATAACTTTTAAGCACCGAAAAAATGATTATTATTTTTTATTTATGAAAAAAAACAAAAAAACAAAAATGTAACAGTTGCAGATTGTTTTCGTTACATGTTGTACATATGCTACTCTGTTATTATAATAAATTAAAAATAAAAAAAAAAAAGAAAAAAACACATAAATTTTCAATAAAAAACCAAATAGTTTTGTTGGATTCATATTTCATCGATAATAAATGTAACTCTTATTTCTATTTCTAGGTAAAAGTTTCTATGGACCCCAAATAGGTCTTTTCGTATCTATGTTTAATCAAATTAAATATTAGATATTTACTTGCGCGTTCTTTGAGAACAAACAACAGTCGGGTCATCATGAACTAAACATGAACACACACTTTAATACTCACACAAAAATCAAATTAAATAAAATTAAATTTTCTTCGTTCCATTGATGATTTTTAAAACGTGATTTGAAATTTATATTTACTTTAACACGACACAGGCACAGGCACAACAACAACATTCAACATTCAACATCTAACCACAGTCAACAATGTATAATCAATTAAATTCAAATACGTAACTAACGAAATTTGACAGTGAACCAAAGAAAAAAATACATAAATAAATATATGGATAAAATTTAATTTGGAAATTATTTCACTATTCGAAATATAATCAATTGATTTGATTTGCATTTTAATGAAAAATTATGTTCAAATTAAACAAACGATTTCAATTAAAAAAAAAAAAAAACAAACAAACAAACAAAACAACAAAAAAATGAAAAACCAAATCCATTCAAAGCTAACAATTAATTAAATGGAAATTAATTGCACAAAATTTTACTAGAAATTATGGACCCATCGAAATTATCTTCATTAATTGTTGTATTTTAATCAGAAATTGAATATACCACGAAATATTTGGTTGCGACAATACCGGCATAAACCATCAACTATTCCAACAACAATATCCTATTAAAATCTAATCTAATTAAAGAACACACTTTTATGAGAAATTGAATTCTTGTATTATGATTCATTAAGACGCCTTTTTCTGTGTGTCTTGTATATGTGTATGTGAATTTTAAAGTGAATCATTAGACAATCAATCTCAAATGAAAAACTCCATCCATTAATTATTTATCAAGCTCTAGTTATTCATCATTTTACTGTTGGTTGGTTGGCTTTGGTTGCTAATGTTTTCGTATAATTTTTTTTTTCCCTCTCTTCTGTAAATATAGAACTTCTCTATACGCGTTCCATTTAATTTATGACTATTTGCCGTGTGGTGTGTAAATAATAAGTAATTTTTGAAAGTCATATTGGTACGCTGGTAGAGGCAGGCAGAGGCAAACATATTACATTACATTTATTAATTTATGTAATAATATTAATAGGTTATAAATAATAATTTTCAAACCTATGTCATTATGGTTTTAAATCAAAAAAAAAAAAAAAAAAGGTAATAAAATAAAAAATTGCTCTACAAAAAAATTTAAAAATAAAAAAGAAAACATTTAACTCGATATTTTGAAAGTGAATGGAAGCAAGGCGTGTTTATTTTTATTATTAATTCTAGAATGAATTCAATAATAGCATTTTGTTGGCACAGAGCTATTTATAGTTTAACAATATTATTAAAATACATAATAATTGTACGAATTCAAATAAGCGGAACACAAATTAATCGCTGCCGCATCATTTCTTATAATATATATTCCATCTTATCTAATAATATTTAACTTAACTTCTTGTTCTTTTTCACATCTTATATTCCATCTCTCTTATAATAAAATATCATCACCCAATTAATTGCATCGTATTACTTAAAGCAATGTTACACAAAGCTGAAGGTCAGTTAGTTCGTTCTGTTTATAATGAAAGAGTTAAACGAATTCAAGAAAAAAACAAAAAAATGAAGAAAAAAAATAAAAATTTATAAGAAATCAAAGTAGAGAGAAGAAAACGAATACCCGTAAGTAAAGCAGATGAACAAAAAAAAAATAAAAGACATAAAACATATACAGATTCGAATACAACAAGAGGAGAAAAAAACATTGCCTTTAAATTGTTTTAGAATTTGAATTCCCACCGTTTATGTTTTTAATATCCACACACAAACACAACTCTTTCGTTTTGAATTTTATAAGAAACTATAATATATATAATCCTCGGCAGTGTATAACTTCATCCTTTTTAAATCTCATAAAAAAAAAAAATATCCGAGACCTTTTTTTTCAGTCTGTTTTGTTTTCATTTACGTTATTTTTTTTTCCTTAACATCGTTTCATCTTCATCTTCATCTCTGTTTTAAAAATCACACCGATGTGCTTTTTTTATAAGTAGGTACCTATATATCTGGCCGTACAAAAAATACATTATAACTGCATCAACTTAACAACTACCACTGAGACGACCACCAACCACCACCACTACAATTTCGGTTCTTTTTTTTTTCTTTTCAAAGAAGATTTCTTTGTAATGTATAAGAAGTTGGTTTTTGTTTTTCTTTTTTTTTTTTAGTTTTAGCTGAGCAGCATAAAGCAAAAAAAAATATGTGAATAAAAATTTTACATTTATAAGAAAGCGCATCTCATCATATTCCTTTATTGTATATATAAAAATACCAACTATAAAATAATAAAGAGAAGTAAAGAACAAAATAAAAAAGAAAAAATTGTGAGAAGGTATTTTCATCTTCTTTCGGTTCAGTTTTTTCGCAAGCATTGATTGCAAAAAAAAAAGAAGAAAACAATAAAATTGAAATGAAATCTATAAATACTTTGAACATAAAAGTAAGTAAAAGAAATTGATTAAATGAATAGACAAAGACCATGTTCAGTTCATGCATTCAAATTTTATGCAAGGAAATTACATGCATTTAAATTTTGGATATTGAGATTAATTTCAGATTTTTTTTGTCGTCAAGTTAACATTCCATATTTAGATTTGCTTCGTCATTTTTCTATAACCCTTATTTCTTAAAATCAATGAAATAATTATGTTCTTTTCATTTGAACCCTATTAGTTTTAATTGATGATAAGGCCAAGGGTCGTGTAAACGATATCCAATGAACCGAAAATTCTAAAAGAAAAAAGTAATTGTTTAGCTTTCTGTATTTGAATTTGATTTCTAAGGTACAAGTTAGTAATGAAATGACAAAGGTTTTTAATATAGGAAAATCACAAAATCTATATTAATATTAGAAATGCTTTATCCTGTGCTTGTGCATAAACTTCATTTTATATGGGCTGCTATAGAATTTTTTTTTAATCTGCGGTCATTTGAAACAGTTTAACTATTAACTAAATACTAAACATTCGCATAGTTCACCTAAATCTACGAACCAAATCATTTGTTCATTAATCATATGTGAATCCAAGAAAAACAATTTAACCAAAAATCTCTTTGGCCATAAAAGAATAACAAAATCACACAAAAGAAAAGAACATAAAAATTAAAAATGCAAAAAACATAAAAAATAAAAACAACAAGATTAAACGCCACCTTTCTCCAATAAATAATAGGAAGGACATCATCTGTACGTCTGCAACTAAGTCATTATAAAAACAACTTCTGATAAAAAGACAAGAAAAAGAAAACAGACGCATACACCTAAAACTGATGAAAAGAAAAGAAAAAAAAAAACGAAGAAATAATAGTGCTTCTGGCGTGGGAAGTTACCAAAAAAATACACATCTTAAGAAATATTAAATGCTCTTTTAAACAAAACAATAAAGTTAAGTATGGACGGAAACTCTATGCCTATGGGCCATCATTAAATAATATACGCAAAACCCATACATAAATAATCAACTCGTATAATCATATTTTTATGTTGTACCTTTACTCTATAGATTGTTGTCTATAGTTTCGACTTGAGACCTGAAAGATAAGCTATAGCAGATGTAGTTCAACCAAAGTAAAACATTGCTACCAAATAAACATGAAGATTCGAAACAAAATATTATGTTGCGAATGAGAAAAAATTGAAAGAAATATGGATAAAGAGGAAAATAAAAAAAAAATAATAATAATAAATAAATAAAAAAAAACGAATCAATGTCTTTAGGGGTTTACAATGCAATATGGACTTTTTTTTATGAAAATCATATGTTTAATATTGAGATTTGAATGGTAATAAAGTCGCTCAGAATGCAGATGAGGTAACATGAAATTTGTGAAAACTTTTTTAAATGACAGAATCATCAGCATTGGTCTATTTGAAGAGATCTATTTATGTGAAAATTAATATTGTGAGTAATTGGAATTGGAATTTTGGAATCTTGTCTTAACAGAACTTTGGGATCCTTACCAAAATACTGCCTCCATTAAAACCTATTATGAACTGAAGTCAGTACTCTTCATGGAAATAGACATACCATAAAAATAATCGATACAAAATATTTCATTCAATCTTAAAATAAGAGAAACAAATCTGCTTAAGAAAAACCTACCAACAATTGTTTCTTCAAAGAAATACTAATAATAATAAAATGTTAAGATGCTGGCAGCTGTTTTTTTTTTTCAATACTTAATATTTTTTTACGTAATCTTTCTCATGAGAAAAGAAAATGAAATCCTTTAAATCTGTATAATTAAAATATTCAATATTTTTATTCAGAATCAGAAAAAAATAAATTTATTGAGAACTTAATTTTTAATGCAGCCCATTCATTTTTTTTTAAGTTGAAAATTGGACAAGCAAATTTAAAACAAAATAAAATATTGGCTACTACTATATAATGAAATGATCAATAATGTTTGGCCAAGAATTAAATCGAGAAAACTATCAAAAGACTGCACACACAAGTAATGTCATTAATGCAAATTCGAAATGGTTTTGACTTTGAATACTTCAACATTAATTTCCATCATTAACCGTCTAATTAACATAAAAAACAATATTTTGTAATGTTTTTTTTTGTTTTTGTAGAACATGCGCAAACAATTATTCAAAACATATAATAATAGCAGCACCAGAAGATGATGAAAAAAAAAAACCGTTTAAACAACAACACAATGTAAGATTTTTTTTGTTATATTGTTGTTTTTATTGTTCATTGGAAAATATATGAAAGAGCAAAAACTGTATTTAAAAAAGAAATGACTGATCTACATAACGATGGCGTGTAGTTTACTAAAAATGATCGTTGAATGTGTGAGTTTGCAGTTTTTTTTTTTTTTTTCTTAAAGTTATTAAATGTACTTAGACAGAGATTGCTTTCTTAGACTGAAATTTTAATTATACAGCTCGTGTCTTATACTAGAAACTAATACTCGTCATTTAAACAACAGAAGAAAAAAAAACCAACAATTTTTTTTTTTTTATATTCTCTTTTTGTTACGTTAGCTCATATTAAATTAAATGATTTTCGTATTTATACAATATGTTTACCATTGCAATTAATCATTAAAATCTGGATTGATATTTATTGTACACGTAATGATATTTGTTGGTAATAATATTTCATAATAAAAATATTGTAAGTAGTTAAATAGATTGTTTGTTGTTCAAAAAAGGTTTTAAAAATTAATAAATATGTTTTTTTTTTTTTTTTTTTTAATTTAAACTTACGTTTTGAACAATAATCTCCCAGCCACCCAGATTCACATATTCGTTCACCACTGTCTGAGCACGTATAATGTCCAAAATTATCATCTCGTTGTCGACAAAATTTTGCACATCCTTCACCATAATACGATAAATCACAAGTGACACGAAAATCAAATTGTATACTGGAATGACTTGATTCATTACTGTCCTCCGTCCAATCGGATGATACTTCTAATGCTTGTTGTATTGATAATCGGGAAATTAAAACACCTATTGATAAATGAAATAAAGAAAATAGAAAACATTAAATTTAATTGCTTAGCCCCTGTGTGTCGAGAAATAATTAAATAATATTTAGATTACATTTGATTGTTATCGTTGCGTATAACTATAAATTTACCCTTTTAATTTAATGGAAAAACTAACCACCCCATTTTCTATCACAATTCCTATAGTTTATCAATGATTCGTTTCTTTTGAAACATAATAATTATGTTATTATATTTAACTAAAGATCCCTTATGCATTCCACTTCATAAAGCAATAAAATATACACAATCGTTCACAATTATTTGAAAAATAAATTAAATACATTTATAAATAGAAAAACTTGCTCTTGGCTTGTTACTCAAGTTCAAAAATAACAAAGACACCCATTGATTCTTTCATTGCGTTATTTTATCAACACTCCTATTCATTCTTCTATAAGTTCTATAGTTTATTCAATACATAATATAAATTTAATCTACCATAAAAAGGGTCAAAGCTGATGTCCTAAAAACTAGAAACTTTAATTTCATAGTTTATAAATGGCAGCTGCTAAAAATATCACTTAAATTATCTATATTCAGTCAGTGTTATTACCTCATTTTTATTGGTAACATTCATTTTTCAAAATGAACAGAGTGGAGAAATTTCTATATTATTCCATATATTCTATTAGAATATTTTGGCTTAACGTTAATGAGAAATTAGCTTAAATATTTTAATTTGCCCATTTGACAAACTGAAAACTGCGTCTTAAATATGTGCGGTTGAGTATAGTCATTATTATTTCTAATTTAATGCTTTGGTTTACCGTCATAAACATCTTTCACAGATCTTCCCATTGAATTGAAAAAAAAAAAAAAACAGCATCTTATTAGTCATTTACAAACACACAAATAAAAAAAAAAAAACGAAAAAAGTGGTATTAAAAGATTTGCGACAAGATAATGAATAGAACGAAGAAGATATTTTAAGGCGACAAAAATAATTATGAAATTTATTTTATTTGATCTTTGATTAAGATTATTGTGAAATTTAGCATTTAGGTGAAATATTCAAATTTTTTTTTTTTTTTATTCTTTAATAGATGAGTCAATAAGTATGTTAAGTACCTACCAAGTCAAAAGTGTGAGAGTTCTTAACCGAAATGTTTGATTGAAATTAACTTTATTCTATGAAGTGTAGATAATTTATTTTTTTTGAACATCTGTTCATTTTTTCCATCTTATCAAACACTCAGTTAAGATTTAACCGTTTTCAAAAATCTAAGGACAACAAAATCAATTTTTACAAAGGACGATTTTAGTATTTTACAATGACTAACAGAAAATAGCTTCTGTATCATTTTTTTTCTTACAATTTTTCAACAATGGCCTTATGTCACTTTTGATCAATATGTGGAGACAGGATAGGTATAAATAAATATTATCTTAACTAAATATTTGTTTTCTGTAAAATATCCCCTACTTTGCTGGAAGTGTTATGCGAATTTGCTACTAAACTGAGCAAATGCATTTCGATAAATTTGAATAGAAATATGAGTTTAGTACACGAAATAACAATACTAATAATAAATGTAAACACACCAATAAATAAAGATTAACATGATGGTTGAATGGTTGGTTCACTGTTACAGATTAAATTGTATTCATGGAGTGAAAATATCAACCCCATATAATTGCACACAATTGTTACAATTATATTAGCAACTTAGCGGGATTACTAAAATAAAAAAAAGAAAAAATCAGTCAATAGTATTTCCAAAACATTAGAAATTCAATTTTTATACACAAACTTCCGAATATTTCGGCATTGAATATCATAATTTTGAGGTTTACTTAAAAAAAAAAATTCCAAGCCGAATGAAAATTTATTTTATTTTTGTTTGGAAATATCCATTGGAATATCCACAGAATATATGTTGCTAGTTCCTTGTTTAATAACAGAAATACAATATTAACCATTTAAAAAAAAAAAAAAACATTATTGTCTATAATCAACATTAAATATACGATAGTGTAAATACCAGTTGTGTTGACCTTACAGATTTCAAACAATATAAAATACAGAAAACAAAAATCTAAATAACAGTCGAAAACGAATATTCTTAAAGAAAATTCAAACCGAAATTTTAATAATAGGTACACACATTTTTATCTACGTACAAGTACGTGCGTATTTGTAAAAATGTCTTTGTCATTTTTAATATAGAAAATATTTTTATTTGTTTTCGTGTATCCCTCAAATTTTCTCTGCCCTCTATGTGCTCGATTGTGCTACACTATCCTACTTTGCCATAGGTATTATTAAGTACTTAAAGTATATTTTTATACATTTTAACCTAACATACATAAAAATGTATGAAGACAGATGTTTTTCCCGAAAAATCAAAAAGAATGAAATCATTGTCCAACAAAAAAAAAAAAAAAAACTACATAAAAGTTGTAAGAAAAGAATATTTTTATGTTGTTGTCTCGTACATTCTAGGTAAGAGAAGACAACCAAAAACCTATATTATGATTTGAAATAAACCAAAAAAAAAAAAAAAATCAAGAAATATAAAGAAGAAGAATCTACCTGTATTCACTTATATAAGTCGTATATATTCTTTGGATTTGATGGACAAAAAGTAATTTAGAAAACAATTTTTCAAGTATAAGTTATTTATTTGAGTTCCAGATAATATACCAATATAAAGACTTAACAGTCGCAGATGTTTTTTTTTCTTCGTTTTATTTGGTAGATTCCATTTTTGCCGTAGATATTTTAAATCTTTTAAATTTTTAAGGAAATAGAAGTTAAATATGTTATAAAATATAGTTTTCGTTGATATAGATACGCTACGAACATTATATTTTTTTTTTCGTATTTTATATTGATAATATTATCACCTTTCATTTTTATACAAAGCCAGGTGTAAATTTTTTTTTTTTAACCAAATGCAACGTAATCAAACTAACCAAACCAGCGACTTAGCGTCACCAGTCAATTCTGATTAACAACATACAGTTTTCTTTTTGGTTTTGATATTTAGTATTTTCAATAAAAAAAAAAAATAGTAAATCCTTACAAGCACTTTGGATGTTTAAGGTAATGATTTACGATATTTATATCAATTTCAATATCGCAATATACAAATAAAGTCATTTGTAACATTCTTTTCTTTTTTTGTTATCAAAATATGGAATATAATCTAAATTCAGGGCCAGAACTCTTACAATATGTAAAATATATTAAAATAATATACTTTGCGGTTAAGGGTTGTTAGTGTTGGCAGTTGTCACGCTTGAATTACATGCTATATAAAATATAAAATTTGATTTATAACCAAAGTAGCAACGATATTCATTTTTTTTTTTGTTCTAGTACAAACCATGAACAAATATACCAGACTGCAACTGTCAATAATTGATTAATAAAGAAATTAGCTTGCTCTCGACAATTGAATATAATTATTTTTTTTAAATTACAGTCATGTTATGTTTTATGATTTAATTACAAATGAATAGTTCATTCGATAAGACCAATTCAATTGCTATCTTAAGGAAGCCTCGGGTCAATTTAAGACGCTTTAAAATAATGATCGACACGGCTCTTGTTCTTATATATTCTTATTAATGTTTAAAATTAGTTGGGTACTTATGTTTTACTATAAATGATATGTCTTGAAAATAATAATAAAAAAAAAAAAATTATATAGAAATGAATTTCAACAAATTTGGCAAATACAGCAGATAGTAATTTTGCATCTATATGGTGCGATGCGATGGTGTATACTTTAGTGCTGTAACACATCTGCTACATGACATGTGGCCAATATTTTTCATGTTTAAATGCAATTGGCAAAACTTGGTTTAAAAAAAATAATAATAATAATAATAATAAGTAAGTAAGTATATTATAATACCTACTGCAACATTAATTATACTTATTTTCAACATTATATTGTCGAATATATGCCCAAATTATTTGCAATGTGTGTCTTGTATGCTGTGGTATGTCTTTCATCCTGTCGCTGATGCACAACATTAACATAGAACATCAATAAGAAGACGAAAGACGATTTTCTTCTTTTATTTTTTTCTTTTTTTTTTGTTATATCTTTCGGTTTTGTTTTCGACAGTTTTTTTTTATACCGCGTCTCATTTTCAACAAATATCTTTTATATAAATAATAAAATTCTCGATCAGTGAAATAATCGCGAGTGGTGATTTTCGTGAAAGTTCAACAGTATAATTTTTTTTTTTTATCCTCAACTTGGTTATTTTATTTTTGTGGTACATGTGCTATTGCTTGCCTGGGTACATTATGATTCTTTCTTGCACACAATTTATATATATTTCAATGGAATTTACAAAATAAGAAAAAAAAAATGTATATATATGTATACATATTCTCATTTTTCGCTTATCCCACCAGAAGAAACGAGATTCACAAATCGTAAACGACACAACGATTTATTACACAAAATTCACAAGTATGTGCCGTTCTCTTTTTCCAATGGTATCTACATAACAACATTTAATATAATAAGTAAAGTAACGTTTAGTATTAAATGCTTGTATTTGTGTGAAATGTGCATAAATATTTGTATAAATGCATGCATTTTAAATGTAAGAATCAACAGCCTGAGTCTGCAATACAATATTTTTGCAGTTTATAACTTATAACACAGAATCCAATATGCACAACACAAAAATGCAGCTTGTTATAAGGTTTTCGGTTGGATACATGTAAATAAAAGAATTTTGTAAAATCTACAAGACAAACACACTGAATCAAATATTACGTGAAATGGAATGCAATTTTTCTTCTTTTCATTTAGGGATCCGATCCATTATATATAACATAATAGCCATATACCCTCTTCTACTTACTTAACACTCAATATATAGATTTTTATTTTTCATCTTATATATATGATTGTTTGAAATATTCGTTTTAGCATATCACACAAAAATATTTAATACACACACTAAACATATCTTCTACTTCTTCTCCTTCATTTCGTTGTACATCTTTTATCCATAAATATTCTTCTTTTAACAAACTGAAAGTTATATGAACTACGAACAAACGTTCTGTATTCATCTGCAACAAAAGGTCTAACTTACAAAAAAGAAAATAAAAAAAAAAGAATTCTATTTATTCTGCAATTTATTATAAATGCTCAATAGGAACATTCCAGGAGTACGATATTAGCTTTATATCGAAAATACAATTCCAAACAATAGAAAAGTTACGATGAGACACATTTTTTTTTTATTCATATCGTAATCCCTATAATACATAATCAGATCATATTTTATAGTACTGGTCCATCCATCAATAATACAACGCATATGACATATACCGAACAAAAAAAAAGAAGAAACAACTAACGTACAATACATAATCATCGTCAACATATCATTGATTCATTGTAAATAAATGGGGCTCTGTGCGACGAAGAAACCTGCGGCGTTCGTGATGAATGAAGAATGAATGGCACTCATTTCTCTATGTACAATATTAACTAAAAAAAAAAAAAAAGAACACAAGCAAAATGTGTATGCGTGTGTCTCTATTATGTTTTATGTTGTTCGTTTACTCGCGTTCAGATGAAAGAACAAAAAAAGAAAAAAAAGTAATAATAAATAAATAAACGTGCGCTTTAAATGGTCCAATAACCGTTTGACTATATGTCCCAGGTCCCGCACACTAATTTTATTATTAAGTGATCATCAACAATGAGTGTGATCCATAAATTTTTTTAGTAGCCATGAATAAATAAGTTGCTTGAATGAAATACGAGAATATTGCATATATATGACATAATAAAGTGGTTGGTAAAAGATTGGTGCGCACAAAAGGTATGAACGAAAAATTACAACATTTTATTGCAACAACAATTTTATGAATTTAACTATATCAGAAGATGATTAAGATAATTAAAATAAATTTTTTTTTAATTACTTTGTCGCAATTATAACCAAAATACCGTAATCGCCTAACAACTTCTAGATTATATTAGAGATTTGTGAAGAGTTTATAAAAAAAAAGAAAAGAAAATGAGATTTACAATAAAACCTCGTAACTTGTCTCTCAATTTATTAATTTTCCTTTCATTTCTCTTAGACTAAACTAAACATTTTCCTTGGCAGTAAAAGCTATAAATTATATAAATCGAATAATTTCATCAAATACTGATATATGAACTACTAATAAGATAGACATTTTCTGAAACACAAAAATAAATTTAAAAATACTTTTTCGGGTACGTAAACTGAAATACCTGAATACGATAAATAATATCTTATTAAATTTGAAAAAATAAAATTAAGAAAAAAAGAACTTGTTTTGCTTTATATAAATCTGAACAATTTTAATACATTACTTACATATTATTATTATTATTGTGGAGTTATTATTATAACCTAAATAATACACACAAATAAGTAATCGACGAAACAAAAAAAAAAAAAACCAAAAACAAAATATACAAATAAATGAAAAGAAAACAACAAATCAAGTTTAAGTTACATTTTATATAAAATACACATCTCATAAGGTAACTTATATACCATATTACGGAATTACAAAGCATATTATTTGTATTAAAAATGTTAATAATAATAAAATAAAATAAATATTATTTTAGTTATTTCGAACAAAAAAAAAAAAAAAGAAGAAAAAAACGTAGCTGGTATGGGAATTTCAGTTTACCCATTCAGTTTAAATAGAAATACGACCGACTCGCGCGTATCCAGTTGAGCGTAACGCATGTGTATAAGCGCGTACCAACTTTTAACAATAATAAAATATATAAAATGCCTAAGTATCTTTTCTACCAAATAGCAGTCAGTTCAAAGCATAAGACATAACTTTAAACACTAATGAAAATTATGTACCTATTTACAAATACACAATCCAAATGAATATTACATAAAAATTAACGTGTATAATGACTTAAAATATGTACATTTGAGTGGAGAGTCTCGCAATTTTTGTATCCTATACAAAAATAAAAAAAAAAGAATAAATAAATAAATAAATAAATGAAAATCGTTTTAACTTCTTTTTCTTCAGAAACATGAACAAAACAACAAAAAAAAAAAAAACGTTTTTGCGTACTTATCTATATCTGTCTACTCTTACATGCGATTTCATTTTCAAAGAATAATTTATTGAAATCTATCGTTTGTACTTAAGAGCCTTTTATAGGGCTGTTCACATTGATTACTAATTAGTAATGAAATAAACGCAAGTGTAATTACATTTATAATTGTATTACGCACGTGTTAAATAAATTTCGTCTATAATTATTAATATCAATAAATGAGATTATAAAACCGAATAAATTATTCAAACTAATTATGGTTTGTTTGGTAACACGAATATAATTTTTCGGAAAATTGTGTATTTGTGATTCAACTCTCACCTGTCAAAAACAGAAAGGAACCACACCTAAGGAATCGTTTAGTTAAGTACCTTCGACGAAAAAATATCATAGAGATTACAAAATAGAAAATATTTTATACTTTGGCACATACTAAGATTTACTTCAATATATAACTTAATAAGTTCTCAGATATTCCTTGAGCCACCAGAAACAAAAAAACAAAACAAAAAAAAAAAACTCATTAAAACAATAGCATTCATAATTCAACCAATCCTGATTACATTGACGCGCTTTTCACAGATCAACCAGTATAACGCAATTTCCAAATTAAATGTAATAGCTTTGATATTTAAAGTCATGAATAGCCCTTAAAAGATCTTTTCACTCACTCGATTATGCTTTTTATTGTGTTTCTTTTAATATTCAATAATAAGAACAAAAAAAAAAAAGAAAAAAAGAAAATGTATACATCGAACCTGTCTTAAAACACCTGCAATTCTCTTCTTGCTGTACACATAAAAACCAAACTATCAAATATAAAAAAATATTGTACAAAACAAAAACACACAACAAAACTCGATTTTCTGTTGTTGTTGTGTAGTGTACCTGTTCATATATTATCTTATAAATATATATATATAATATATATAAACATTATTAAATATGCGCGACTTACGAACCGAACAGAGAGTAAAGTATACTTGTGTGTTAATATATTTAAACCTTGTTTGATATATCTACCACGCTACTCAACTTCAATCTATAACAAACATTTCTATATAATATAATCGAATGAGGTACATTTTCTGATATGCCTTTTCTTATAAAAGTAAAGCCACACATATTATTTAGTCTTTATTTATAATATCATTATATAGTTCTACACGAACAACTTAGATAATAATATTGCGCTTAAGACATTTTACCATCAGCTCACATAGCACATCCAGTTTGTTATTTCGTATTTTTAACTTCTTTTCTTTATAGTTCTTTATTTATTTTATTTAATTTTTTCCTCTTTTTTCTTTTTTTTTGATAATGATTTTAATATGCATGTATTATACAAAAAACCAAAATAATTAATGTTTCCTTTTGGAGAGAATCACCATGCAGAAAATAAAAGAACAAAAAAAAAAAACATATAAGCAACAAAATAACAAAATGTAATATGTTCGAAAGGTATATTAGATAATTATTTTTAATTAAAAATTTGTATGGAAATTTATTGCATTATTGTTGTTGTGGCTCTGTTTTATTTAAAACCAAAGAAAAATATATATTTTGGTTATATTTTATTGTTTGTTTAACGAATCATAAACGCAACTCATGTCGTTAAGAAATTTTGTTAATAATTAGGTAAATCAATTAGGCAAAGACAAAGAGGAAGATTATTATGTGGCGTGCTCATCAATATGTTAAAAGATTTGATATTATCAACTAATTAAAGTGGAGAATTTCAAATCGGATGTATTTTTTTATACTTCAAATTTTTATTAAACTAAACAGTACGTCACTCATTGAAAATAAGTCTGTGTGTTTATTATCACCTGCTGACCTGTTTTAAGACATAATAAACGTTCGAAATTAATACCCTTTCATTAATTTGATTCAACTCTTAAACTATTATTGTACGAAAGCATCCTTGCATACAGGCGGTAGTTTCATAGCAAAAAAAAATACAATTTTTTTTAAATTCTACTGAATTATGTTTAAACAGGAACCGGAAGTTCATATTAATGGAATGAATAATCCAATAATGAACATAATTATAATTTGAGAATGGATTCGATATGAACAGATTTCCAGTATTCAACAATGAAAACTTAACATTTTGTAAGAAAATTGTGAAATTAAACTAAAGAATTTATGAATGAAATAAAATCTTATCTGTGTGGTTGTAATTATTGTAAAGGATTGAATCAAAACTCTTTTATACAAACCACTACATAAATTACATTAAAAATAAATAAAAAATTGTCGCTGAACTCTGTTGTCTTTCCGTAAAACGGTCTGAGTGTGTGTGCATAAATTTTCAGTGTATATAAAAAAAAGGACCCAGTTTTGCTTGTGCTATAAGCTTTACCGCTTCCGGTCGGTGGTGCATTACAAAAATAAAAAAAAAAAATAATAATAATACAGAAAACGAATAAAATGTTGTTGTGTTATGTATATATATTTGCCGTGCCTGATGGTGATGTTCTTTATTTAAACCAATACAAATATGTACTTGCATCGTATATCTCAACTAAAAGTATAACGAACGACATATTATTCAAACTCATACTTAAGAACAACAACAACAACAACAAAATTGTATGGAAGGAAGATTTTAAC
Organism: Catotricha subobsoleta; assembly: GCA_011634745.2. NCBI lineage: Eukaryota > Metazoa > Arthropoda > Insecta > Diptera > Cecidomyiidae > Catotricha > Catotricha subobsoleta. The sequence continues at coordinate 36,356 of JAABKK020003072.1, forward strand.
GTACTTTAATACAACACACGAAATAATATTATATTTTCCTTCCTATAAAATAGACTGACTGGCTGACTGACTTGACTACATACATGCCTGATATTGTGTTTTATAGTCATATTGAGGCACTTTAAGTATATTATACAAGTAGAGTAATAAATAGAATAGACATTATACAGTTCGTAGACCGGAAACTCGTCGTAACATAACAGAAAAGACATATCAGCAGAGAACTTTTCTGTCTTCTAGATGATGTGCAAGCCAAACACCATAACAATAACTGAAGCGAAAACGAAGAAGGGTTGTGTACATTGTGTACATGTGTAGATGGCTTGGTGTGCTATGTTGTGCAATGATGATGACGATTATTTTTTTTTTTTTACTTTTCTTATTGTATTCTTTCATATTTTTTTTTCGTTCTGTTCAGCTTATAATTTAGGCGAGCAAAAGTTCTTCTTCTTGTTTTTTTTTTTCTCTTTTTCGTTAAGCAGATTTACATAATATTTATTTTTTATATAATATTTTAATTCAATCTTTTATAATACTCGTCGTTCATTTCGTATTTATTCAAATAAAGAGTAGATAATTTATAATATGGATGATAAAAGATCTATTCGAATATAATGCGATGATTTGCATTCAAATAGCGTATATATACCAACAAACAAGAGAATATTGAATAGTAATGATTTAGAGATTTGTTCCGGCTGACAAATACATAAAACGAAATAATAAAAGCAAAACTAATATTATTGGTTGAATGACTTCTTTTTTATTTCTCTTCTTTTCAAGTTTTCTTTTAGTATTATTATCGCTGAGTTGAAACCGATTCCATTAAATTATTTATGCTTAGGTTTAGTTTTAACGCTAATAGAGCAAAAGCATTTATTGATTTAGGAGTTTTATAAAAAAGGAAAAAAAAAAATAGTAATAATTTTTTTCATTAGCACTTACCCGGTGATCGTGTCTTTGTTTCATTAGTATCATGCCATGCTTCAACTATGAGCGTGAAAGTACCCTGAAAATATGAAAAAATTATGAAATTTTGAAAATATCTTTTAAAATTTATTAAAAACTATTTAAATCTAGCATATTTTTCTCCTTCTGAATATAACATTTCACTTTAATCGCTTTTTGTGTATGAAACAAATATTTTTTAAATACCCTTCGATCAATTATATTTTGTTTTTATTTATCAAAATTTCGTATCATATATTTCAGATCCACACCAATTAGTATTTAAATAGAAAACCCATCTAATAGGTATTTGTGCTACTTTTAATAATTCTATTTGCTTTAAATTAATTTAATTCCAACAATTTAGGATGCGCTCTTTTAAAATTCTGTTAATGTCTAAACACAACAAGAAAAAAAAAAACAAAAACCATACTTTATGTATTTGTGATTGCTTCTTTGATGGAACATTAACATTATTTTTTTCTTCTTTTTTTTTTTTAAACCAAAGTAAAGTTAATAAATTCCACAAAATTGAATAATAAAAATAAAAAAAAAAATTGTTTAAAACGCAATTTAAATGAAAATATAATATCAAATAAAACAAATAGTCGTGTTCACGTATTATTTAAAAAGCATAATAATACAATTGAATATTGCCTTCGTCTACCTACACTACATAATTATACTTGATATTTGTCAAGTGTTGTAGTTAAGCTTAGCAGAGAGGCTCTATCGATATCTATTTATCTATTATAATGTTAAGTTAAGTCAACCTATAAAGTCATTGTAGTGTAGTCAAGTCATTTAAAACAGAAAACTTGTGTATCTTTCTATAACAAACGGTTACGATTTACGACACAAACGATCTATACACAAAATTATTATAGCATATAGTGAGTGAATATTTGAGCAGTTCGATGGATGTCTCCTCATAATTTTCGTGTTTGTTTGTAGCTTTTTTTTCTTCTTCTTATTTAAACAGCATTTCTCTATTTATTGCATGAGCATTTATGTTAAATACAGATATGGATGAATAGACTGATGAAATGGTGTGTGGGTGGATTTATTTTATTTTATTTTATTTTATTTTTTTTCTGTACAGAGGCGGTTTACCTTTTCGGTGCATTAAAAATATTCTTATTTTGGATTTAACTAAATGCTCATCAAACAAACAAAAATAATTTAAACTGAAAATGGTATACATGAAATACGACCCATCCTTAGTTTAGTTTTTTTTTCGTTTTTTTAGTTGATTGCTAATTTTTTTTTTTATTTCAATATTTTAATTTAATTGAAGGTTTATATTTAACAAATATCATTTTGTTAAGTATTTTAGACACTTGCCTTGAACTAGGCTTTAAATGAAATTGATTGCGGTGTTTTTTTTTTTTAAAGAAATTGAAAAAACCCTACGTGAACATTTGAAAATCCTCGATTAGAACAGCAATCAGTTGATGGTTTTCCTCTGTCAATACCGCTTCAATTGAAGACAATAAGCTATTATTTTATGTCTAAATAATGTATTTCATCAACATAATGTGTCTAGCACGTAAAACTCCCTTCTTCAATTATTTTATTATGTGGTGTGTCAATTGTCTTTGTTGTTCACACGACAGCCCAATTTATACCTTCATTGTAAATAATATCCGTTAATTTCACCCCGACAAATAATCGAAACATGAAACAACCATTCACTTACACCGTCTATCGTTTTTTTTTGTTTTTTTTGTTTTCATTTTATTTATTTTTTGGTTTTATTATAAATCACTACAAAGAAAGCCGATTTAAATATGCTGATGGATTTAAATACATACTATATGTCGCAGGATTATTGTACGTGAGATGTGTACTGTATCTATTTCATAGATACTTATATGTATTTACGAGACATCATACATATTGAAGCGTCGCGACGATATACTTTCCTTTCAACCTTACATTATATGGGATGAGATATTCTTACAAATAGACGCGTGCACTGTTGTATGTTGGAATATTCCATATGCCATTTAAAAATATACATCGAAACATTTTCTTCTTTTGTCAAACGAACAAGAAAAAAAAAACCTATTTTTAAAAATTAATTATTATTTAGTACTTATATGTCGGCCCATTAAAAACGAATAGATGCATTTACCACGTTTCACCATTAACGATGTAGTCGTATACAAAATGAACATTTATTAAGATGAAAAATAATAATAAAAAGTAAGTAATGTCTTTCTTATTTCTCCTTACATAATAAATGAGATGTCACAAAAAGAAATAAAATGAAATAATATGGAAACAAACCGAAAAAAGAAAAAAAAAGTAAGTAAATAAGTAAAAGACTTAAAAAGCAGGTGTTTTTATGTGGCCAACTTTATAATAAGTTGCGTTAAATGCATTATTAAATATTTTATATTTGTAAATACTTATTAGTTTGATGATGCCATTAATGTATGTCATATCAACTATAAATTCAAATGAACTATGCAAAACTTTCTTCTTTGTGCATTACTCTTTAGATTTAAGCATTTAACATAAAAATTCAATTGCGCGCGACAGGCATTTTATATTAAAAACTTGAAATTTTAATAAAACTGAAAAATTTTCAAATCCAATAATGACATCAATTAAATACATGAAATTTTATTATTAGAAACTTACGATTTGAAAGTTTAAGTTTTATGGGAAATAATTTTTTTTTTTCGTTGGGTGATCAAATTTTCTATAGAGGTTTTAGCTATATAAAATTCTAAATAATGTAATTTAGTTACCTAGAATTTATTGTCAGTTTATTTAAAAGTAGTCGAACAGGAAAGAATTCACTATTTGAAAACAATATACATAACCGTACATAGTTAATTTTCAGACCATCTACGGTATATAAGATTAAGATACTTATTGAAATAAAATATTATTATTTTCTAAATACTCTTTCATAGCATAATCTTTGGCATACATGCTCTAAAATGCATTTAAACATAGCTCGCCTTAAAATATACTTTGTGCGGGTATACATTCTTCCAAGGGTAATAATAATATCATGATAATCATACAACAAACCAACAAATTAATAATATAAACTCAAATCAACAATATAATAATATAGAAATTTGAAACGTCACATAAACAGTTTCTTTTTTTCTATTTTTTTTTTTGTTATTCGGGACTAAAATAAACCACAAATAATCTAGTGACTCTGCACTCTTATAAATGAAATTATTAACTCGGTTCTTATCTATATGAAGGTATATAAAAATACAAATATACTTTAGTACTTATAAACATCCGCTGTCATAAAATAGAACCACCATAGAAATTATAAACTGTACTGTTATGATAGTAATGTATTATAGATGCAGTAGGCATGTGAAATGAATACAGCTACTAATGTATTTAGTTTTTTTTTTTTTTTTTTTTTTAGTGCAATAAGCTTAAAATCTCTATTTAACATGAACGAATTCAAATATTCTCAAATGCTAACTAATTGAATGTTTTTCTATTTTATTTGTTAGGTTAAAAGAGCTCGGCACAATAAAAAAGATAAATAAAAACCATCTGAGTTTAAATTAAATTAAAAGGTAACCAATTTACATCATAATTATTCAATATCGGGATTTTATTACACACTAGAAATTTTTGTTTGTTTTATCGCGCCCTTAATGGTTTTAATCATAAAAATGCATAAGTTATGGCAAAGGAAGAAGAGTCATAAGATAGGAATAAAAAAAAAGAAAGAAAATAATACATAAAAAAAGAAGAAAATAAAATAAAAATATATAATAAGATGAAGTGAGAGTCCACATCAGTCTGTCAGTCAGTCAAAATTATTGTTTGGTTGGCTGTGTGTGCGGTACAAGTAATATGCGCGATTCTGTATGGCATATCTGACTATATTTTTTAAAACAAAACGTTAAAATACGTAACGTCATCAGACATTTTTACAGGCCATCATCGCCATACAAACAAAACAACCCAAATGTTAATATAAGTATAAAAGAAGATGAAAACTAATTAAATTCGACGTGGTTTATTATTATAATGCGGGTTTGGATGTGCTTTTTAAATACATAAAATACCGCAGACATTTTTTAGTGGCGTACCTTTTTTTAATTAAAAAATTTATATAGAAAAAAAAACAACAACAACAATCGAAAACAAAAAAACAGCAACTAAAACTAAAATATTTAAACTTTAACTCTTTGAACATTTGAAAAAATAAAATATAAAAATAAAAAAAAAAAAATTATATTGATTTTTTTCGGTATTTTCAATAAATAATTTGTTGTTACCTATTGACTGGAAAGTCTGGATTGTTTCCTGCGTTTGTTTTAACAATTATTACATTTATTGAAAATAAAAATTATGCAAAACTAGGTTTGTTCGAATGTGAGCAAATCGAAATCATATTTTTAGGTAGGTCAGTTTGTACGGACGGACGATGCAACCATTGTTATCCTTCATGCGACATTTAAAATGCAAGTCAAGTAATTTGAAATTTAAACAGAATTTAAACGATATGTTTGGAATAATTAGGATCGAGTTAGTGGATAGTGGGTAATTGCAATAGGCACTCCCCCTCCCAGACTTACTTTGTTTTTTGTTTCTTTTTTTTTGTACATGTCGGGTTTCATCATATTTTCTACACCAGCTCCAGCATAGTACGTACATACGACTATTCTTCTAAGTTAGCTTCTGTGCTAACTCTAATAAAAATATATTCAATAAAAATTTGAATATCAGTGAAAGAAAACTTGATCATTTTTATCGAATAAACTATTTCAACAAAACAATATTCCAATTCAAGATCTATTCAAATATTTATGTATATGACCAGTTATACCGCAGCTGTCCAAAAAAAACTTAATTTTTACATCAAAAAATATTAATATCAATTAGCTTTGTATTTTGTTAATCTTAATACACCTAATATTAAGAATTAAGAATAAATACAAGTTTAATGAATCAATAATGTGTTGTTAGTTTTCTTAGTTTGATAGTTGTTTAGATATAGCTTCTAATACCGAACCGGTTCCTTATTATTATTATTTTTTTTTTAAATATATATATATATATATATATTTTTGAATATTTAATTATCATCATCGTTTTCATATCAGATCAGAACATTATTTAATTGCTACTAGAACAACATTATTTGTTAGTATTTTGAAATAGATAGCCTCAAACGAACTTTATTAAAACATGGATATTTAAGATTATTTGAATATAAATGTTAAGATAAGAAATACATGTTTTTAAGGCCATCTGGAAAACCAACAAATGTTCTTATGTTCTTATTAGAGAGGTATTGGAGATAAAACAATATTATGATTATTTGAATTTTTCTTCTTCTTTTTGCTTCATTTTTTTTTTTGGGTGGCATGAATTAGATTTATTTAAGGTGACAGCACAAATATGAAATCAACAGCCGGAAATGGTAACTTGTGCATTAGACTCAGCCCATCACCACATTTGTTTTTCTTTTACTTTTTTTAATTTAACATTCCATTGAGATGAACAGATTCCGACACTTTGACGTAGTCAATTATTTATACGCAAGTAACGACGGAAGAAAATGTGATAAGCGCCGCTCTAAAATGTTACAAAAAAAAAACACACACTCATATGAAACGTATAAATTTTCAAGCATTAAACTGAAAACACCTTCAAAAATTTTCATTTAATTTTGTTCACATGACATCATCGTAGGTCGTGAAAATGTTTATATATTATATCAACTCTTTAATGTACTTAAACATTTAATTCACACAAACATCGATCGCAACAATGTTAATATTTGGTTGGTGCGTTGATTGTGAATTATCCACGGCTGTGACTTAAAATAATGTTTTTCATAATCAGAAGATATATAAAAAAAAAAAAAAAATAAATAAAATATAAAAATATTATAAATTTTTTAATTTCGATGTTGTCTCATTCGCAAATACTGTGCACATCCAAAATGTACTTGGAATTATATTTTTAGCCTCATGTTGCTTTACATTTATTCTTTTTTTTTTTCTGTGTAGCGTTTTTTTCATTTTTTTTTTTTTTTGCATAAACAAAATATCACAGTTGGAGGCATAAATAACATTCTTGGCAAAAATCGTCTTTTGATATTAAATGCGTTCACTCTTTATTTTGTTTTTGTATATTTATGTTTCTGTATGATATGATGATGACTGTTGAATTTGGTTTGGTATGAGAATGGAGTGTCTATGTTATTTGTAAATTGTCTTTCCAGTAACAAACATTCTATACACAAAAACTCACATAGAGACACTTACAATCTATGCATACCAATTATAATTTGGTTGGTTTGGCTGTCTTGCCTGTCTTATTTGACCCTATTTGAAAATGTTTTATTTATAATAACCAAATAACAAAACAGAAAGAAATTTATTATTTTTAAATTTAAATGTGGCGCTGTTTTGTTTTTAAACACACAAAACAAAAATAAAGCAATATAGCCAAATAAATTTTCTATATGTATTATACATATGTATATATATAAATTTTTTTACCTATTCATCAATTGGTTAGAAATTCTACCTCACATAAACATGACATATGTATACCAAATAGACAATAAATATGGGTGGAATCGCGTGTGTGCTTGAGTGGCGACCAATAATTTATCTCGTTGTTTTAGCCCTCGGTTAAAAGTAGGCTATTGTAATTTTTTGGACTTATCATGATCATTAACTATGGCATAGCATAAGGGGTAGTAGAGTAGGTTACCCATTTTATAAAAATATATCGATTGCATAAATGCAACGCTATGTAATTTTCATTCTCTTATTTTCCATTCAATTCAAATTGAAATAATAAGTCTTGAACCTTATTAGAAGAATACTGAACGTCAATTTTATGCATGAAAGAAAAACATAATGTTAAATAAATAAAAATTCTTCTCGTTCTCACACATCTTACGTGTTAACAATATAGAAATATATAAGGAAGTGACAATAAGAAAGAGAATCACATAAAAGATGAAGAATAATATATTTTTTGCATTTTGTGCAACATACAAAAATTGGAATGCCGTCGTTCTGTTCAAGTAATATGCAATTTGTGGAACGATTTTGTATTGTTTGTTTGTTTGTTTTTTTTTCTCTTTTACCTTCTTTTTTTTTTTTTTTGGTTTACATGTGTCACGTATAGTTTTAACAATAGCTAATTTGAACAAAATACAACAGAAAAAGTACTGAAAGCATGAAAAGATATATTCTGATTGACATATAAGTTAAGAAATTATCTTAAATTTAATTAAAAACATAACAATCAATTAGTTAGTTTGTTGCTGCATACAATAGATATGTAATTAATGCTTTTTCCAATATAAATAATCTATGTTTATAATAATATGTTATGATTTAATTACGCAAAGTGTTTTACATATGTTTACATACATTTTTTATTATTATTATTATTATTATTATTCATAAATGTCAAGCCATTAACATTGTTATTTTATCTGTTTCACTCTATTTTGAATAGGTATGTATTTATTATTTAATAAGATGTCCGTTACAAAAGTTTATATGTATACAAATACAAATACAATGAAATGAAACTATTATAACCCCTATAATTCTGTGTGCGCGACTTAAAATGTTTCGTACGAAATAAAAAAAAGTGTGTTTTAGTTGCAGCCATTTACATTAGTCAGTCTAAACCATATAAATACATGGCCAAACACAAATACCCATATGATATGGCAATGGCAACCCCTTTATATAAACTATTACCCATATTTGAGTAAATTCCTGACAGTTAGTTGCTTTAAAGGTAATTCTATAATATGCATAAGCGCATATACATGATGCCGTTATAGAAAATAGAATTTGTACGCATTCTAGAAAAAAAAAAATGTTTACAATTTTGTAACATTATGAATGCGAAAATTGAATGAAGATAAAAATGTGTATTTGTTATTGTTGTTGTTGGTTGAACCCCTACCTAAATATGGCACTGTGTTTAATCTAAACAACCTGAACAGCAGATGTTTTCTTCTGAATGGTATACATTAATATAACCAGCGAATAGAAACAGTTAAACATGGTAAAGTAAATCTTATTATTAATAAATACATAAAATATTAAATGTTATATGATGTGCTTTTATCCAAGTGACATGCATTTATATTGAAATGATATCACATCGTGTAACGAATAACGCAATATTATTACAAGAAAATATAATGGTTTTTTTTTTTTTTTTATGAAATCAGTTTCATGTGATCGATAAATGAATGCATGATGTGCTAAAGGTACTCAATAATTAGGGTTTTAGTATCAAATTGTTTATTGTTAAGTATTTTAAATAACATAAAATTTGGAAAATAATAATAAAAAAAAAGATTATATTATGAAAACGTGCTACCACAGAGTATTCGCAAAATGTTATGGTAGAGATTAATGCCATCGCACCATTATTGACAGAATGAATTGAATGCAGTTGTAATTATTTTACGTATTTATTGTCCATAAACACGGATAGACATGGCACAATTCATATTTTTATTATTTGATAAAAATTCATATTGCAAAAAGCATCTGGTGTGACAATTTATGATATTTATTTATTAAAATTCTTGCTGTTATTGAGCAGTAAGAATTATAATGACCATTACTATGGCAGGCACGAAATGAATTAAAAGAAACAATAACAAATTTGGACAATTCATTATCATAAAAAAGAAGGAAAGGATGAGCCATTTTGTACTTAAAAGAAATTTATTTTAAATTGACGTCCGCAATACAATTGCCTTGATTTGGAAGTCAAAATGTCAGTTGGTCGTTTTCTTTTATATTTTTGATTTATATGTTATGAAATTCAGATTTTTTCTAAAAATAAATTTTATTATTTAATTTGTTTGTGTACTTACCGGCCATGTAAAGTCAAACGGAAATCTTATTGGATTAATAAATCCCAATGATTGGCTCTGCGATGTTAAATTCATTGAATTCTCACCTAGAACAGGTGTTACAACGTCACCAAATGTACATGGTGACGTTGTATCAATTTTGGCCTGATAATGTTTCAGGCAAACACGAAATCGTGTTTTACATGTGCCACTGCATTGTTGATTTGAATCCATTTGTCCACTGCAACAGGCTCCAAGATTATCCTTTCCGTTGTCATTTTTAAAATTCTTTAATCTTAATTCAAACAGACCCGAACCTTGGACCTAATTTTTTTTTTTTAGAAAGTGAAAGAGAAAAAAAATGGTTGTTATTAATGGAACATTAAGTTTTGTGTTATTTTGTTGGCATTTTAATTAGTAATTATGTAATTGAAATTCATTCAATTAAAAATATAATAAAATAATAATGCTACAAATAAATAAAAGTAAAATCCTGAAAAAACACAAAAAAAAAATAACAAAACAAAACAAACAAGCAATAAAATATTTTTCATTGTTCATTATTTTCGTATTTTTCAGGTGTATGAAAATGTAAGAGAACATTTGAGTCACCACACATCGCTGCACTGAGATTTAGAAACCATTTGGTACGATATGATATATATAACACTGTGTTTGCTAAATGCCGATGCAAATTTTAAGAAATAAAATAAAAAAAATAAAATCTTTAATTACTTTTGTAATTCACTAATTCACTAAACCATATTATGTTTGAAAAGACAATGGAACAAGGCAATACAAAGTAAAAAAATATATTTAAATAAAAAGAATTTACATTACTTTCAAGTCGAGTGAATAAACTTAGTTTGGTTCATATATTTTATTATATAGTTTATAAGTAGTTAGATGGTGTTCGATATCGGAAGCGTTCAACTATGATAATCAAATCACTGGAAGTAAAAGGGTAAAATATCTTGAAGTATTTAAATGAAAATGGTGCATTAATTCTTAATACTGTTTTATTAAAATGAAATGAATTATGTATTTGGACAATTTGTTAGGCACAAGCTAGTTATGCTGTATTGTCTAATATTATGTTGTTTTTCTAAATATTGCGGGTACAGTAACGAAACAAGATAAATAAAATTTTTATGCAGTAACTAGCAAATCATATACCTACTGTTTTTGACAATATTCCATTAAGCTAAGTAATATAATTTATAGTTTTACTACTACCAGAAAAACGGACCAATTCGAATGAAAACATAAAATTTGCAGCTTATGAAAACAAAACTCCAGAGCTAACATACCGAATATAATGTCTCACTCGTTCTCTAAGCACAACTAATCCCATGTAATCACATAAATTTCCGAAAATTCACAACTATGCCATTACCATTTGGCCACCCATTTGGATAAATTTTAATAAAAATAAATCTCCATTAAGGTCAAACACAACTATGTTTGAAGGAAAATTATTATTTATGAAAATGCATTACCTCCCTAGTCTGTATTATTAATGCAAGCTAAACCTAATAAACATAATAAACTTTATGACTGTTGCATTCTCCATAATTAGCACTCTCTCGAACTTTACAGCTAGCCCAACCAGCACCAAGTCTCGTGATTCGGTAAAGTTTATCCACAGTTTATACAATAAATTTAAATGATCGTAAACTATTCATTCTGATTTTGACAGTAAAGTCGTAAAAAAAAAAAATCTTTTTTTTTTTCTTTTTAATATTTTTCGTTCACAAATTAAATGATCAAATATTATTATTTTCAATAAATTATTAATAATCGTATTTCGCCATTCACATAAAATTATGATTCAGATTATCACACATTTAAGCAGATAATAATAAAAAATAGTAGACAATTCGAATGGATTTTTTTTTTATTATTTTGTCACGCACACGTCGTCGCTTAGTAGGAAATCAATGCAAATGATGAATCGTGTGGTGTTTATGATTATTAATTATGGTATTTAGTGTCTGCTGTCTATTATTAATGAAGCGATTTTTTGGTAAAAATATTGTTAATTTATTTATTGAATTTAAATTGACGTGCTAAATAAACTGAGGAAACAATAAACAGAATCGATTATTCAATCGTTGGCAATGTTGTACACGCTATAATGAATTGAATGAATCTAAGTACGGTAATTTTGATCTCGAAAATCTAAATAATGTGAATGAATACAGATTTATTTATATACAAATGGAAATAATATAATGAAATATCTGTAATCGAAGCACTTCTGTTCTATCCAATTCAACCAGTACACTATCATTTGGGTAAAAACTTTCTAAAGCACTCAACTTGGATCATAGATCATCAGCATACCAAATGCTTACGCATAAGATTATTTATATTAGAAAGGTTTTACTGTAATAAAAGTATACCTGAAATTCTGAAAATAATGAAAATTTAAGCGAAATTATGTATGTGTAAATACACCCGATGCTACTAACAGTGCAGTGTTGCACACAGTCAACCATAACAAAATATAAAATCAGACGCATCGTTATTTTTTTTTTTTTTAATTAAATTAAAAATTTCCAAGAACATCAAAGTATTTAAACAATATAACAATCTTTCCATACATCGCATATAAATCTTTATAATTTTCTATAATAAATGTAATATAAAAATAAAGAGAATCACAATTCACAACAACAACAACAACAA